>PVIU01018040.1:0-40099 GCA_004026605.1 Ondatra zibethicus
CAACAACAATGACACCAGGACCTATCTCTTCTGCATGTATTATCGTTTTGGGAACCGAGGCTTTTTGAATGCACTCCTTCCAAGGCTGGGAGGGAGGGGGTGGGCCTTGGACTTCCAACAGGGCAGGGCACCATGCCCTCTTTCAAGGAAGAAGGGAGAGGGAGGAGGGGTGGGGGGTAGCGGGAGGGGACCGGGAGAAGGGGAAGAAAGGAAAAAATGTTATTTCTTTATGTTTTTGAATGGAAAAAAATAAAACAATGTAAACAAACAAACAAACAAAAAAACAAATGTGGGTGCCTTATATTAGGTGCATAGATATTTAGAATTGAGACTTCAACTTGGTAGATTTTTCCTGTGATGAATATAAAATATCTTTTCATCTCTTTTGATTAATTTTAGTTTGAAGTCAATTTTCTTAGCTCTTGCAGTATATATTGCCTGTATTTTTCTGGGTTTAGCTGACTTCCTTGTGTTGGAGTTTTACTTTTAGTTCTTTCTGTTGGACTGGATTTGTGGATAGGTATTGTTTAAATATGACTTTGTCATGGAGTATCTTGTTTTCTCCATCTATGGTGATTGAAAGATTTTTTGGTTATAATAGTCTGGGCTGGCATCTGTGGTCTCTTAGTTTCTGTATAATGTCTCTCCAGGATATTCTGGCTTTCAGGGATCCCATTGAGATTTTGAGTGTCAATCTGATAGGTCTGCCTTTATATGTTACTTGGTCTTTTTTCTTTGCATTTCTTCATATTCTTTCTTTAATCTATATGATTAGTGTTTTAATTATTATGTAGCAAGGGGACTTTTTTTCTGGTCCAGTCTATTTGGTGTTCTGTAAGTTTCTTGTACTTTCATAGGTATATCCTTCTTTAGGTTGGGAAGGTTTTCTTTTATGATTTTGTTGAATATAATTTCTGTACCTTTTAGCTGGACTTCTCCTTCTTCCATCCCTATTATTCTTAGATGTTAGGTTTGGTCTTGTCTTGGTGTCCCAGATTTCCTGTTTATCCTGTGTTAAGAATCCTGCTTTAACTGATGAATCTATTTCCTTTGTCGTATCTTCAGTGCCTGAGATTCTCTCTTCAATCTCTTATATTCTGATGGTTATGCTTGTATCTGCAGTTCCCAATCATTTATCCAGATTTTCCATTTCCAGAATTCCCTGGGTTTGTTTATTCTTCATTGCTTCTATTTTAGTTTTCAGATCATGAATTTTTTCCTTCACCTGTGTGATTGTTTTATCTTGGCTTCTGGCTGGTATTTGTTGATTTCTTCCAATTTTTTGTTTATATTTTCCTCCACTTCTTTAAGGAAAATTTTCATTTCTTCTTTAAGGGCTTTTATCATCTTCACAATATTATTTTAAGGTTATTTTCTTCTGCTTGATCTTCATTGGGATGTTCAGGCTTTGCTTTTGTAGAATCACTAGTTTCTGGTGGTGCTGTATTGTGTTTTATGTTGTTCAATGTATGCTTACACTGTTGTCTCCCCAGCTCTTTCTCCAATGGGTGCAGATGGTGCTTTTGCATCAGGGGGGTCCCTCTTCCTTCAATTGGTGCAGGTGGGGCCTATAGCTTAGTAGGTTGCTCTTCCTCCAGATGTAGGTTGTATCTATTGGATCTGTGACCAATCTTCCATTTTCAGACAGGCCATGATCTGGTAGTTGCTGATGCAGGGAGGAATATTTGGGGGTGTGGGGAAGTTGCTGCCAGGTCTTTGGAGTTTCGGCTGGTGATGGTGGGGCTCAGGATGTACCTCTTGTGGCTCCAGCCTAGAGAACAGGGCCCTCCAGCCAGAAACCCAGACAATCAACTCCTCCATTTGCAGGCAGGTGTGGCTATAGCTCCAGTGGTTGCTGATGTAGTGGGGCAGGTTTTCTCTTTCTCCTTTTTCTATACCTATTATTGTTAGGCTTGTTCTTTCTATAGGGTCCTATGCTTACTGAATGTTTCATCATGAGTTTTTTTTTTTAGACTTAACATATTCTTTGACTAAAGTATCCATTTCTTCTATTATCTTCCATACCTCACATTCTCTCCTCAATCTCTTATATTTTGTTCACTAAGCATTACTTTGCAGTTATGGTTTCAATTTGTTAATTTTCCTTTCCAGAATTCCCTCATTTTTAGTTTTCTTTATTGATTGTAGTTTCAATTTCAGATATTGAGCAGTTTGATTCATTTCCTCAAACCACTTAAGATTTACTGGATTTCTTTCTGTTTTATTATTATTTAAATGAAAATTTACATACCAATTACAGTCCCCATTCCCTTTCACCTTCCACTTCCTCTACCTTCCCCTCAACCCACCTGCCATCCACTTCTCTGAGAGGGTAAGACTTCTCATGAGGAGTCTACAAAATCACTTTGAGGCACTTAAATTGGCTTTTAGCCATCTGGGATTGGGATGATTATAGTTCTAGTCAATTCTATCTGGATTTGTTATCACAACAGTGTTTATTTGCTTAGTTTCTTTGTTTTTCTATGAATTTTCAGAGAATGGGATGCCGAGGAGTTGTATGGTGAGAAATTTTTCTTGGATTTGATAGTTATGACTTCTAGGGTTTCTAGGTGAAATGTATTTATAAGTATAGTGGTGTGGAACAATGTTTTATATTCTGTCAATTATATTTTAAATAAATACTGATTGGCCAGTAACCAGGCAGGAAGTATAGGTAGGACAACCAGACTGGAAGTACAGGCAGGTCAAGGAGGAGAATTCTGGAAAGAAGAAAGCTTATTCTCTCCAGTCCTGTCCAGACACAAAAGAAAGAAGATGTGACTGCCCTGCTGAAAAAGGTACTGAGCCATGTGGCTAACATAGATAAGAATAATGGCTTAATATGAGTTATAAGAGTTAATAAGAAGCCTGAGCTAGTGGGCCAATCAGTTTATAACAAATATAGACCACTGTGTGATTTCTTTGGGGCTAAACGGCTGTGGGACCTGGTGGGAGGAAAAAACCAGGCAGGCTAGAAAACCTCAGTCAACAGTATAGGGAGCTGATGTGTAGGATTAGAGATAGATGAGGGGTCTTTCAGGGTTCACAGGAAGAAGCAGAGGAGATCAGAGCATTCCAAAAGAATCTACATATTTTGTTTCCAAGGAATGGGGGGGGGTGAAAGTGAAGAGTGCTTACCTCATAGAGTCTCCTGTAGCACTGGGGTATTGAATATAGAGTAGCTATCTTCAACCTGAGGGTTCCACCTCCTTTGGCAAAAGTCTGTCTCCAAAAATATTTACATTATGATTCATGACAGTAGCAAAATTACAGTAATGAAGTAGTAACAAAATAATTTTCTGTCTAGGGATCACTTCAACATTAGGATCTGTATTAAACTTTCATAACATTAGGAAGGTAGAGAGAGAAAGGTCTATAGACCACCTTACCTATTTTGTTGGATATGTATTGTCTGGGTTAGTAGAAAGTTCCTGTCCCACTATGGGGTTTATGATAAACCAACAAGTTGGGAGAGAGAAGTTAATATGAGGAGGTTGCTGAGATACATAAGAGATGTGGGCAGAGGGGGAAGGAAGGCTGCAGCAGGTGTTGCAGAGATATGGATCAAACTGGGTAATTCAGTTTAGAAAAGAGGAGAAAGTGTTGAAGATCATTTATCTTACCTCTTTCCTACAGGCTACACTGATGGGATTCTAAGAAATCCCTGCTGCTGTTGGAGACTTGGATAAAGGGATAAGTTGGAAGAAGGAACATTGATGATATCTTTGTGATCCGTTGGGGATGGGGTCAGATGGGAAAGGGAGACCAGAGTTGGTTTGTCCTACAGAGCTGAGGATGAGACTTGGGGGATTGAATCTGGGGGAACAGAAAAAGAAATATGGATACACTCTTAGCTTTCTTGTTGCCCTGGATGGAGAATCCCAGGAGTGGTTGCCTACTAAGGTTTAGGGCTGGGACAAAGTAACAAGTGGGGAATGATGTTTGATGGGGAGGACCTGTGGGATTCACAGAAGATTTGAACAAGAGAAGTGGAAAGTTGCCACAGGTGTCCTGCTGCATTAGTGCCCAATTATTACTTTAAAATCATCACTTATACACTTTAACATAGTACAATATGTCTGTTAGATAACTTAAATAGTTTAGAAGGTTTGAGGTGATAATTACCATGCAAGTGGTTTGTTGAATAAGGGTTTTTCGTAAAATAGTGGGGAGGCAGAATAAGCATGGCAAAGAAGTCAAGCAGGAATTTGATCTCGTGGTAGATATCTACGGTTGCCAAGACTTTCATCTGATACAATAGTATAATGCAGCAATAAATTGAAAGTCATTCCTTTGAATTTTCTTGACTCAAGTAAGAAAAGTTGGATCTGCATACCTTGTTAGTAAATCAAGGATGTTAATCCTCTAAGGTGAGTAGTGCTGTGCATGATTGCATACGCATGTACAAATACATGAAAGAACCAACATTGGACCAAAGGCTGTCCTGTGGGGGGAAAACATGAAATATCTGTGTGATGGAAATGAAATCACAAAAATTGGTGCTGACGAACTCATAAACATTTTTAAAAGACATCAGAGGGATGTGGACATAGTATAGATACTATGTACTACTGTGGTCAATATTCAGTTCATGAAATTAAGTGGTGATACAGTTTTGGTTCAGGCCCAGCTTGTGTACTTGACATGGATTGTGTGGCTCAGAGTGCATATAAGTATGGATGAGAAACTAGGCAGTGCTAATCACATCTAAGCAATCTATAAGCTTGTTGCTTTTTTATTGTGTTTGTTTCCTTCATGTAATCAGAATGTGTTCTCAACATGCCCATGTAGCATGAAGGCCTGGTTGGTTTCTGTCCTCCCACCAGGTCCCATAGTCATTAGGTCCCAAACAATCACACAGAAGGACTACATAGGTTATAAAACTGATTGGCCCATTATCTCAGGCTTCTTATTAGTTCTTGTAGCTTATATTAATCCATTATCCTTATCAATGTTAGCCACATGGCTCAGTACCTTTCTCAGTGGGACAGGTCCTGCTTCTTCGGTGGTTCAGGCAGGAATGCCAAGAGAGCTTCCTGCTTCCCAGAAGTCTCCTATTCTCCTTGCTCCATCTCTACTTCCTGTCTGGTTGTCCCACCTATAAATCCTGGCTAATGGCCAATCAGCATTTATTTAAATCATGATTGCCAGAATACAGATAATTCTCCCGCACCATGCCCAGCTGGATATAACAGGTAATTCAGTGGGGCAAAGACAGAAGTAGAAATGACTTCTGGCATAAGTTTCTGAATTTATTTAGAGAAATACAATAGGGTCTCATGACCAACTACATTTAATCATTCTTTATTAAGAAGAAATGAAAATAATACTCATAGTTTAAGGTGAACCTAGAGGAATTTATTTACTCTCCTAATTTGTTACAAAATTTCAAGATTTCTGCTAGTCATAAAGTTCTTTAAGCAAATAATATCAGTTAAATTGTGACTACATAGATGAGGCAATCAGGTTTTATTCTGAAGTAACTGATATATAAAATAATATGTATGGTATGTTGTATTTATAATACAGTATTTCACAAGGCCTCCTTTATCCCTAAAACCTTGCCATCAAACATAAAACAAATATTATTCACTTTTCTCCATACTCAGCAAAACTGCAAAAGTTCAATATTCTAGTAACAATTTGATTGTGTGTAAGATAGTAAAATATATCAAACTTAAGTCTGAAACTTACCTCTGTTGTTTACAGGAACATATTTAAAATTTATTTATTTATTATTCATTTTACATTCCAACCACAGTTCTCACTCCTACCCATCCTTCCACCCTCCACCTTGTCTCCCCCAACTCACCTCCCACCCACTCCTTCCAAAGGTTAAGGCATTCCATGGGTACAGTCAACAAAAATTGTCATATTAAGTTGAGGCAGAACCAAGTCACTCCCTCCTTAATCAAGGCTGAGCAAGGCATCCCACCATAGCAAATGGGATAAAAAAGGATAGCTCATTCACCAGTAATAGTTTCTAGTCCCATTGCCAGGGGCTCCTCAAATAGACTAAGCTATACAACTGTCTCCCACATGGAGAGGGCCTATTTCAGTCTAATTCAGACTTCAGAGTTGTCAGTCTAGAGTTCATGAGGTCCCATGATCTTGGTTCAGCTGTCTCTGTAGTTTTCCCCATCATGATCATGACCTCTTTTGCTCATATAATCCCTCTTCACACTCTTCATCTGGATTCACAGAGTTTGGCCTAGTGCTTGACTCTGGTTCTCTGAATTTGCTTCCATCAATTACTGGTTGAAGGCTCTATGATGACAGCTGGTGTATTCACCAATCTGATTACATGGGAAGGCCATTTCAGTCACCCTTTCCAATATTGCTTAAGATATTAGTTGGGGTTATCCTTGTGGATTCCTGGAAATTTCCTTAGCACCAGGTTTCTTACAAACTGCAATTATGTGATGATCGACTCTCTCAATCAAGACATCTCTTTTATTACTCTCCCACCCTGCCCCTCCCCAACTTGACCATTCCATTTCATCATGTTCTCATTCCAGATCATCTCCATGCTACCACCCCTTTGTCCCCAGTTTACCCAGAAGTTCTCATCTAATTCCCTTTCCTAGGGCAACCCACACATCTGTGCTCTTAGATAGCTAGAATCATAATACAAATGGCAATCTTACCAAAAGTAATCTATAGATTCAATATAATCCCCCATCAAAATCTGAACACAATTCTTCACAGATCTAAAAAACAATACTCAACTTCATATGGAAAGCCAAAAAACATAGAATAGTAAAAGCAATCCTGAACAATAAAGGAACTTCTGGTGACATCATCATCCCTGACATAAAAATCTATAGAGCTACAGTAATAAAAGCATCTTGGTATTGACATAAAAATAGACACATGGACCAAGGAAATAGAATTGAACACTGACATTAATCCACATACCTATGAACACCTGATTTTTGACAAAGAAGCCAAATTTTTACAATAGAAAAAAAGAAAGCCTCTTCAACAAATATTATCTTATCATAATGGGATGTCAACATGTGGAAGCTTGCAAATAGATCAATATATATCCTGATGCACAAAACGCAAGTCCAAATCGATCAAAAATCTGAACATAAATCTAAGAGAAAGTGGGAATTAGCCTTTAATGCATTGGTACAAGAAACCACTTCCTAAATACAACAGCAAAATGTATAAATTATTCAAGAAACTAGACATCAAAATAACAAATAATTCAATTGAAAACGGGGGTACAGATCTAAACAGAATTCTCAGCAGAAAAATCTCAAATAGTCCAAAGACATATAAAGAATTGCTCAACATCCTTAATAATCAGGAAAATGCAAATCAAAGTAACTCTGAGATAGCATCTTATACATCTCAGACTGGCTATAATAAAAATATTGAGTACAGCTTAAGTTGGAGAGACTGTGGAGTAAGAAGAACACTCCTCCATTGCTGGTGGGAGTGTAAACTTTTGCAGCCACCTTGGAAATCATTATGTCGATTTCTAAGAAAATTGGGAAGCAATCTAGTTTAAGACACAGTGATACCACTCTTGGGCATATACTCAACGGATGCACAATCATACCACAGCCAACTTGGAAAAAATCCTAGCTGTCCCTCAACTGAAGAATGGATTAAGAAAATGTGGTGCATTTACATAATGGAGTATTATTCAGCTGTAAAAACAAAGGACATTATGAAATTTTCAGGCAAATTGATTGAACCAGAAAAAAAAAATCATCCTTAATGAGGTAACCCAGACTCTGAAATACAAACATGGTATGCGCTCATTCATAAGTGGATACTGGATGTGAAGTAAAGGATAACCAGACTACAATCCACAGCTCCAGAAAAGTTATATTTAATGAAAAAATTGACTAACAGAAGTCATTTCACTTGAGTTTTTATCATTTTTGTTTATAAAATCAAAATAAATAGGGGATTTACTTTTGTTCCATGCAATAAAAACACAAGAAACATCGCCAAACTCATTTTACAAAGCTATAATTACCCTGATACCCAAACCACACAAAGACATTGCTAAGAAAGAAAACTACAGATCAATCCCACTCATGAACATTGATACAATAATACTCAATAAAATAGTGACTAACAGAATCTAAGGACACATCAGAAAAATCATCCACTATGACCAAATAGGCTTCCTCCCAGAGATGCAAGGATGGTTCAACATACAAAAATCTGTCAGTGTAATTCACCATATAAACAAACTGGAAAAGACTCAGGTGATCATCTCATTAGATGCTGGAAAAGTCTTCAACAAAATACAACATCCCTACATTATAAAGGTCTTATAGGGAGCAGAAATACAAGGAACATACCTAAATGTTATAAAGACAATATACAGCAAGCCAACAACCAACATCAAACTAAATGGAGTGAAATTCAAAGTGATCCCACTGAAATCAGGAACAAGACAAGGTTTTCCACTCTCTCCATATCAATTTAATATAGTATTTGAGGTTCTAGCTAGATCAATATGACAAAAAAGGAGATCAAGAGGATAGAAATCAGAAAAGAAGAAGTAAACTCTCACTATTTGCTGATGATATGATTATTTATATAAGTGGCCATAAAAGTTCTATCAAGAAACTTCTCCAACTCATAAACACTTTCGGTAATGTAGCAGAATAAAAGATTAACTTGAAAAATTTAGTAGCCCTCCTTTACACAGATGATAATTGGAATGAGAAAGAAATCAGAGAAATATTGCCCTTCACAATAGCCACATAGAATGTCTTGGAGTAACTTTAACAAAACAAGTGGAACACCTGTATGTCAAGAACTATAAATCTTTGGAGAAAGAAATTGAAGAAGACACCAGAAAACGGAAAGATTTCCCATGCTCTTGGGTAGGCAGAATTAACATAGAAAAATGGCAATCTTACAAAAAGAATCTACAGATTCAATGCAGCACATCAAAATTCTTCACAGACCTCAAAAGAACAGTGTTCAACTTCATATGGAAGGGCAAAAAAACCAGGATAGCCAAAACAATCCTGTACTATAAAGAAACTTCTGGAGGTATGACAATCCCTGACTTCAAATTCTACTATAGAGCTACAATACAAAAATCAGCCTGATATTGGCATAAAAACAAACAGGAAGACCAATGGAATTTAACTGAAGACCCAGATATCAATCCACTCATCTGTGAACACCGGATTTTTGGCAAGGAAATTTTTGGCATAAAAATATAAAATGGAAAAGAAAAAGCAAATGCAACAAATGGTGCTGGCATAACTGTATATCAACAGGTGGAATAATGAAAATAGATCCTTATCTATCACCATGCACAAAACTCCTCAATATTATTTAAGCATTAAATAACATAAACAGTGTGAACTCAGATATAGAACACTTAACAAAGAAAATAAAGCCTATAGATGACCATATTTTTATAGTGTTTTTGTCTCTATCCTAAACAAAATAAAAAGTGGGAAAGTCAGGAAAGTACAGGCCTTGAATCTCAGCACTTACACGGCTGAGACAGAAGATTTCTGATTTAAATCCACTTAAGACTCTGAAAAATCAATAAATCCATGGAAGAAACTTTAATTTATGATATAGGTAGAAAGGTATGTACATTTTATTCTAGAGCATTAGCCAAGAAGTTTTCCCTGATCCCTTACTGTTTACTGTATCAGTTTAGGGCCTCAGGTAGCAGATAAGGAAGATAGAATAACGTCTTTTGAGGTGTCAAAAGATTATCTCTTTAAGAAAACTTTAGACAGGTTTCTCTGAACCAACTTTTTGGACTAGATTTCATTTTGGGGATGGATCTTTGACCTGCATATCTCAATTTTAGTGAGAATACTTCTTAAGTTTGTGATAATTCTCTAACCTTTGATATTATCTGATTTCCTTGGTCTTCTCGTAGGATAAAGTGACTAACTATGGTAAACAAGAATCATGCTAAATTGAGATCTGCACAGTTCTCTCTTTCCACTTATTAGTCTGAATTTCCAGTTTTGTCTGCTATATTTGGGTTTAGATTGATATTTTCCCCTATTGCAACAGTATTGAAGATGAATAACTAGTTTCCATAAGACTTCCTTACTATTTTACAAGTGAAATATTAGAATATTTTTCCTTCATTAGGTGAAATCTGTGTCACACCAAGGATAAGAGAGAATGAATAGGTCAGAAAAAGTTCAGTCCTATGGAGGGGGAAAGAAAATGTAGGAGAGAGAAGAGATCATCATAGGAAAATACTCAGAAAGTCTTGCCAGTAAAACAGAGTGCAAAAATGGAAGTATCTTTCATAGATGAGGCACTGCATTGGCAGAAATGTCCAGAGCCTAATTCTATTACCATGGTCAGTTACATTTCAGATGCCTACATGAAATCCTGAAGACCAGGAAACTAAATGTTGTCAGCTAGTTACTTTTTTCTGATGCATGTGACCGCATCAAGGAAGGTCTAAGCAGCCAGGTGGCCATGTTTTATATTTGGTAACAGTAAAATGTAGTGAATGCAATATATTTTGATCCTGTTCTCTATGTATTTTGTGTGCCTCTAATAAAGTGAAACTACATGAGCTTAGAGAGAATATATGCAAGTTACAGAAAAATAATGAGAACTATGAGCATTCACCAGAACATGGATACAAGTGATGGTAATTATTAAGGCTTTCTTTCCTTCTTTCCACACTTTCTTGGCCTCTATCACCTTCTTATGAAATTTAATATAGTCATCATAAAGAAATTATTTTGTTTTGTATATTCCTCCAATCTTTATTTGTACTCAACAACTGCAGAAGTCAGGGTGAATTATATCATATTGCAGAAATAATTTCCCTTAATTGTTTCTGTGGCTCAGTTACATACCCAATATTGGTTGATTGATACTGTGCCTTACCTTGAGTCAGAAGAAATAAGAAGGTACAGGGAATAACATATTTAACCTTAAAATGTGTGTAAAAATTTTGACAAATAACTTTTGGCCAACGCAAATTACATGATCAAACCTAAAGCCAGTAGAGCACAATAGATATATTCCTTTTTTTAGGATTAGTCAGGAATCAAATCTACTGCATTGCTGCAGAGTTATCATACCTTTAACCTAAGATATGAATGTCAATTCCTTTGTAAAGTATAAGAAGATATCAGTTACTCTGTATATTCAAAAGAAATTAAGATATTAACTCATGTGTGTCTCTTGAGAACTTCAGAAACTCCTTTGGAGCTCTATCATTTTTTTTATTTGGTATCACTGCAAGACATTGGCACATAAATTTGAAAGATGTTTTGAATAACAAGAAATGAGTGCTATCAATATATCTATCATATATAATAGATAATGCCACAAAAATATTATGTATATAAATTTGTCATTTTATACACATTATTTATAAATGTATATTAATTTAATGAACTTCATGAAAGATTCATACTGCAGAAGTTGAGAGGTTCATTGTTACAGTGTTAAAATGGTAATTAAAACTTTGTTATTCAAAACCTGAAGTACTATCCTTTATAACTTTCCTTTATAATTATTTAATTAGTTCATAGATTTTACTTTTTTCTTTCAAATAAATGCCTTCTATTTCATGGAAAAAAATTGTAAGATGTTGTGAGCTTTGTATGACATTCATTAATCATTCATGTGGCTTTGGTTGGCTCCTTTTCTCTTTGTAGTATATAGCAGCCAAACAAAGTCAATGTTACAGGATTTATTATCAAGTCTTTTACTGACAATTGATTTTTCTTCTTCTAAAATTGTACTGTGATATATCAACCTATGGGTTTTACTGTAAATTTTAAAAGCAGCATTCCATTTGTCTTAATTCTACAACAATCAGTCATTGAAAAAATATGAGATTTTTATGTTATAATATTTCACTAGTAGTAATTATGATATAAATCAATAAGTTAGTGCATTATTTCAGAATATCAACAATAACGACCATTATAATGGAAACTAAGACAGTACTTGGTAGAATTGCTGTGAAAATTCAAATCTATAGTAATTTCCATACATTTCTGGACTGATCTCTTTATTTTTCATTGGAAAATAATTGTAACGAGGAGTATTGATGTTGTATAAATTTTCCTAATGCTGCAAAACCAAATATCTATTGACCCTATCTACACCAATAATCACACCAAAGCCAGTTGGTTAGAAACAAAACAATCTATCTACACCAATAATCACACAAAGCCAGTTGGTTAAAACAAAATCAATAACAGGTCAATATGTAACCAGCAGAGCTCTACAAAGAGTCCTGAATATTCCATCTTAGCTTATGCATAAGAAAAGGCATTAACAAAATATATGAAGATGATAGAAGTCTTCAAAAATCAAATAAAAACAAAAACCCTTAAAGAAATCAAGGAAAACATGAATAAACAATTGGAATAAATGAATAAATACCTCAAAGAAAGTTATGT
The DNA here is from genome assembly GCA_004026605.1 of Ondatra zibethicus. Lineage (NCBI taxonomy): Eukaryota > Metazoa > Chordata > Mammalia > Rodentia > Cricetidae > Ondatra > Ondatra zibethicus. Next base: position 12,399 of record PVIU01018040.1, read on the forward strand.
AAATAAACAAACAAACAATAAAAGGATACAAAACTGTTCAGGAAGAGAAAACAGAAATAAAAGAATAAAGAAAATAAAATCTGAGGGAATCCTGGAAATGAAAAATTTAGGAATGCAAACAGGAGCTATAAAGGCAAGCTTCACCAACAAAATGCAAGAGATGGAAGGGAGAATCTCAGGCATTGACAATATGAGAGAAGAAATATACACATCAGTCAAATAAAATGTTAAATCTAAAAGATCCCTGACATAAAACATCTAGGAAATATGGGACAATGCAAAGACCAATCATAAAAATAATAGGAATAAAGAAAGGAAAAGAATACTTGCTCAAAGGCTCAGAAGATATCTTCAACAAAAGCATAGAAAATTTTCCTAGACTGAAAATGCAGATGCCAATAAAAATACAAGAAGCATACAGAATGCTAAGTAGATTGGTCCAGGAAAGAAAGTCTTCTCATCACATAATATTTAAAACAATAAATCTACAGAACAAAGAAAGAATATTTAAAGCTGTGAAAGAAGACCAAGTAACATGTAAAGGCAGACTTATTAAAATTGTACATGAATTCTCAATGGAGACTCTAAAAGTCAGCAGGGCTTGAACGGATGTGCTGTAGACTCTAAGAGATCCAAGATACCTTCCTAGATTACGATATATGCAGAAAAATTTTAACCAACTAATATTGAGAAAATGAGATTTTTCCTGATAAAAGAAAGATTTGAACAAATTTTACAAACCCAGCCATATAGAAGGCGCTAGGAGGACAAAACCAAACTAAGAAATCTAACACTACACATGAAAACACAACAAGAAATAAGTAGTCTCACATCAGAAAAATCAAAAGATGGGAAGTACACATACACACATACAGACACACAACACACACACACAGACACACACACACTACCAACAACAACAGCAAAATATCATGAGTTAACAATTATTATTAATTGATCTCTTGCCATATAAATGGCCTAAATTACCCAGTAAAAAGTCATAGATTAACAGAATGGATATGAAAACAGAACCCACTCCTTTGCTGTATGCAAGAAATATACCTTGTCATTAATGGTAGCCATTACAATTTGGGTAAGTGGTGAAAAAAAAGGTATTCCAAGCAAATGTACAATAGAAGTAAGCTGGTAAAAATCAAACAAAAATATAGAAAGAAATAAGGAAGGAAACTACATATACATCAAAGGAAAAATCCACCAAGATTACATTTCAATTCTTCTATGCTCTAAGCACAGGGGCACACCATCTAAAGGAAACACTATTACAGCTTAAATAATACCTTGTTCCTCACAAACTGATAATGAGAGGCTTTAACACTATCTCCAATAGACAGGTCCTCCAAACAAAAACTGAACAGATAAATTTTGGAGCTAACTTTATAACCCAAATGATCCTAATAGATATTTACAGAATATTTTACACAAATACAAAAGAACATTGTTAGGAATTTTCCTAAAGTGAGCTCTCTGCTGATGCAAAAATCCCAATCAAGCCAAATCACAACAAGCCAAATTAAAAATATCTAGGTTTAATGGGATTCCTGTGCTCTCAGGTTGCCCTGAGGGGGAACCAGGAAGCCAGAATGTGACTTGGGGGGGGGAGCTCATGGGAACTTTCCAGGCAAGTAGTTTAAATAGACTGGGGGAGTAGGGTTAAGATTTTGGTGGGCTGTCTTGACCCTCCACTGGGCAGGGGTCAAGGCTTGGCAGGCACAGGGAGGGGGCTTCCAAAGTTGGAGGCTAGAAACTGGGGCTTACATTTTAGACTGTTTGTATAAGGGGTAACAGAAAGCTTGAGGTGATATTTTGACTAACACTTAGGCTCTCTTAGGAAAAAAGTTATTGACTCAAGTCTGGCTACTTCCTGCAGGCATGGGACCATGTAGGGAAGGGGAGAGCTGGGTGCTGGTAGGTCCACACTCAGTGAGAGGTGTGGCTGGAAAGGCATCCCATGTACAGTCATCCCAGAGACACCAAGCATCTGTTCCTTGGGGGAGGTGAGAAGGCAGTTGTCTAGGAAAAAAAATATTGTTATCACCAAAGATGAATGTGCCAGGATGAGGAACAGGTTGTGGCATCCTAGAAAACTGGAGGGAGAGGTAGGGTAGGAACCCCACCAGTGGAAGAGTTTGGACTGGAAGGTGATGGTTAAGGAGAAAGGTCTTGCCATAAAGCAGCTCAAAAAGGCTCAGGCCCTTAGAGGAACATGGGGTGGCCCTGAGGAAAGTAAGGACAATGGGAAGAAGGGAGAGCCAAGATAACCTGAGTTCAATGGAGAGCTTGGTTAGTTGTTGTTTGATGAGTCCATTGGCCCTCTCTACCTTTCCAGAGGATTGTGGATGGTAGGGGGTGTGGAATTTCCAGATGTTGCGAGCTTCTGACATGAGCTCCATGACCCTGGAAGTGAAGGCTGGCCAACTGTCCATCTGGATCGTTTGTGGGACACAAACCTGAGGAATGATGTGGTCCAGGAGTACCTGAGCCACCACATCTGCTGTTTCCCTAGAGGCCGGAAACGCTTCTATCCATCCTGTAAATGTGTAAATGTGTCCATAAGTGTTAAGAGATAATGCAGTTTTTTTTTGTTTGTTTGTTTGGTTGGTTTTTCGAGACAGGGTTTCTCTGTAGCTTTGGAGCCTGTCCTGGAACTAGCTCTTGTAGACCAGGCTGGCCTCGAACTCACAAAGATCGGCCTCCCTCTGCCTCCCAAGTTCTGGGATTAAAGGCGTGCGCCACCACCGCCCAGCCATTAATGGAGTTTTTTATGAGTAGGCATATGAGTGAAATCAAACTGCTAATCTTTGCCCAGTTGGTGTCCATGAAGCTGGTGTAGAGACTGACATATGTGGAAAGCCCCTAGTGGGTTGTCTTGGGTACATGTCTGGCAAGAGTACTGAACATTTAAAATAGAATTTCAGAGATGGGTGGGTCAAAAATGGGCTTCAAGAAGCGAAACAAAGCTTTGGGGCCTAAGTGTAAGGTCCGGTGGATGTCTGAAACGATTGACAATGCCTGGTCTTGAGAGAGGATGGGACAGTTATTTAAATAGAACCATCCATCCTTTGTTTTTGTGGCCCCCCTTTTTATAAGCTCATTCTTCTCTTTAGGTTCCCATTGGCAGGCAGGTTGTTTCGATCATGTCAGTGGAAGTGACCACTGCATACGCTGCCTGATGCTTTCCTGATTTATCTATAAGGGAACTTCCGTCAACAAACAGGGTGTGTTGAGGATTTGTCAGTGGCTGGTCCAGAAGACCCGACTGGAGTGAGATTAAAGCCTCTACAGCCTCTGGGTGAGAGTGAGAGGAGGTAGCAGAGGGGTGGGGGAATAGGAAGGAGAGTTGCGGGGTTCAGGGCAGGACTGGAAGCCAAAGTAATTTGGGGGTTTTCTAGAAACAGTAAGTGAAAAGTCTGGACTCATGAAGACCCAAGGATGGAGAGAGAGAGGAGTATCTAAGAAGGTCTGAGAGGTGATGGGTGGAATATACTGTGATTGGCCCAGACAGGACGATCTTGAGAGCCTTCCAAGTGAGTTCAGCTGCTGCCGCCAGGGCTCTTAGGCATGATTCCCATCCACAGATGGTGACATCCAGCTGTTTGGATAAAAAGGCAACAGCCCGATTCCAAGACCCATCCTGTTGCTTTAGAACTCCTGTGGCCACTTCTGACCATCTGTATAGAGATGGGAAGGCTTTGTGGCATCTGGAAGAACAAGGGCAGGAGCTGTTAGAAGGGCATCTCATAGTAGAGAGAAGTGGTGATGGACAATGTTTGGGTGGGTGAGAGGTCCCGTGGGTATCTCTGGCTGCCTGGTACAGAGGCTTGGCTGTAATGGAAAAGTTAGGGATCCAATGGTGAAAGGATCCCAAAAGACCCAAAAATGAGTGTATCTGTGCCCATGTGGTTGAAGGCTGTAAATACCTCAGTGCCTGGACCCTGTCAGAGGTGAGGGTCTTAGACCCCAGGCTAAGTTGAACAGCCAAATACACTTTAGGAGAGCATAGCTAAGCCATATTTGGTGAAACTCGATATCCCAGGGATCCAAGGAAGTTCAGGAACACAGAGGTAGCCTATTGGGACAGAGACAATGTATGACTGCAGAGAAGTAGTTCATCCATATACTGGAGGAGCGTGCTCAAAACTGCATCAAAGTTTGAGAGATCTAGAGCCAGAACTTGGCCAAAGAAATGGGGGCTATCTCAAAAACCTTGAGGGAGAACAGTCCACATAAGCACTCTGGAGGACTGTGAGTCAGGGTCCTCCCAGGTGAAGGCAAAGAGGAAGTATAAGATGGGCTGTAAATGGACAGTAAAGAAAGCATCTTTTAGGTCTAGAATTGTAAAGTAAGAGATGGTAGGAAGGATGTTAGACAGGAGATTGTAAGGTTTGTTAACCACTGGGTGAACTGGAATAACTACCTCATTTATGAGGCAGAGGTCTTGAACTAGGTGATAAGTGTCAGAGGACTTCCTCGCAGGAACAATTGGAGTGTTGCAAGGTGAGTCGATAGGAATTAAAAGTCCTTGAGATAGGAGATGGGTTATCATAGCCTTAAGGCCTCAGTGTTGGGTTTAAGAAATAGGAAACTGGGATCTGGAAGGGAAGGATGAAGGGTATTTAATGTGAGCTAGCACTGGCTGGTGGTGAGTAGCAATCAAAGGAGTAGAAGTGTTCCATACTTGGGGATCTACTGGATAAGGGAGCGTAGGGACAGAATAGTCTCGGGTAGGAACCTGAGAGGCTGTTAAAGTGAGAAGAAAGTGTGACTCAGGAGAGTGTGTGGGCAAAAGTGAGTGTGGCCCTGAAGCGGCTAAGGATATCTTGACCCATTAAAGACAAGCAATTATCACTAAGAAAGAATGAGAAAAAAATTGTCCTGCAAGAATGCAGGGCAGTGGCAAAATTTTAAGTGGGGGAGGAACGGGTCCTATCTACCTCCAAAACTGAAATTAGTGAGGGGAACATAAGACCTGAATGAGATGTTAGAACAGAATAGGTAGCTCCCATGTCCAAAATAAAAGTAATGGACTTACCCACTACCTTCAGCTTTATTCTAGGCTCAGAGAGGGTTATGGGATATACCAAGTCTGGGCAGTATCAATCCTCTGCAAGGCTGAGAAGTTTGAAGGCTGCACAGTTTCACTTGCTGATGTTGGTGAGGCAGGACCTCTGTGGCATGGCATAGAGGACAAGCCCACATGGGGGTATTGTGATTTCCAGTGTCCAGGTTGCTGGCAGATAGGGCATAACCATGAAGGAGGTGTACTGCAAAATCGTGCCTCATGACCATTTCGGCCACACTTAAAACAACTTGCCTGTGAGATTGACTTAGGCTGGGCTCTATTAGGGTAGAGCCTTGTGGTTGTCTTCCCTTATCCTCCTTCCTGTGATTTTAGAACAGCTGCTAAGGTGTGGGCCTGCAGATTAGCTACCTGTTGTAGCCTTGTCTGTCAGGAAGACTCAGCAATTTCTTCCTGAGCATTAAAACTTTAAAGGCCATTTTCACCAATTCCCGTATAGGGGTTTGGGGAACCCTCCTAAGCGTTCTTATCTTTTTCCTTATATCTGGTGCTGACTGAGAAATCAAATGGGTAGCCAAGACAATGGCTTTCACTGGGGAGGCTGGATCTAGCCTGGTATATTGGACCATGGTCTCTTGTAACCGATTTTCAAAAATGGCTGGATTTTCATCTGCTAGCTGTATAATCTCTCGGAGTTTGTCAAAATTAACTACTTTTTCTGAGACTATTTCCATACCCTGAAGGAACAGCTGCTTTGGCCAAGTTGGTAGTCCCAGTGTGGTTCTGTGGCCAGCACAGCCACTTCTCCCACAGGGACTGTATTGTCTACCAAATGAGTCTGGTCTGCATATTATCTAGCTGCTACCTGAATTCTATTTAGCTACTCAGGGGTAAGAGTAGAAGCTTGGATGACATAATAGACATGCCAGGTTAGATCATAGGTCTGGGACAAATAACGAAACTCTTTGTTATAAGCAGAAGGATTAGTAGAAAAGGAACCTAGCCGCTTTTCTATCTGAGAGATATCTGGAAGAAAAAAGGGAACATGAACTTTAAAAATGCCATCGATTCCTGCCACCTCCCAGAGAGGGCAGAGAAGGGTGGAGCTATGGTAGGATCTGGTATGGGAGGAGACTGGGGAGGATTGGGAGGAGCTAGCTGAGTGTGCAGATGGGGTCCAAGGGTGGGAAGATGAGGTAAGAGGGGGAGAGGAAGGTGGGTAAGATGGAAGTTGACCTTGAACTTACAAATTGGCAAGGGAGGGGGTAGATAGAGAAGGAGAGAAATGTGAAAAATGTTGCTCCACAGGAGGGGTTTGGGTAGTGTGGGCTTAAGGGAGTAGGGGAGGGGCCAGTGCCTCTGGCTGCATGGTCCAGCTAGAATTGTCGGGGTCCCAATTCCCAGATGACCGGGAATTTGGGGGAATTGTGGCCTTAGCTACAAAGACAGGTGCCATGAGACACTGGCTACTAAGGGAAGGGCAAGAGCACAGAGCCCACAAACCATGAACATATGTAAGCTCTGCCCATTTGTCCTTGTGGCGACAAAAAATTTCTAGGTCCCAGAGGATGGTAAGCTCAAGGCTTTCTTCTGGTGGCCAAAACATCCCATTGTCAAGATAGTATTGGGGCCAAATCTTAGTGCATAGGGAAATTAGTCGTTTGAGAGAGATTGTATCAGACAGCCCCAATTTATAAAGATTTTGTAAGAGGCATCCCAGGGGCAACAGTGGATCTGGCTTTGAACTGCAAGTGCCCATTTTAAAGGCTATGCCCAAACACATGACCTAAGTCTATTACAGCACGTCCACTAAAATAGCTCTTAGGCCTAACAGGGTCAAGGAAATCTAATGCTAGGCGTCCCTAAAGCAATCAAAGTCCATCTCAGCTAGACCTGGTCTTGCTTGTCTAGATACTAAGCTGAGATCAAACTTTTGGTGTGGGCCCACAGCTTCCATATGAGTCCAATAATTGACAAAAGTAAGTATGAATAAATTTCCCAAGCCATATAGCATAGATAAGAAAAAGGGACTCACCAAGATGCAGCCGCTGTAGACCAGGAGCTGGTTTTAGCATGGCATGGTGAAGTCAGATTGCCGACTAGGGGCTTTCAACGTGTGGCCTATGGCCATGCAGAAAGACCACCCTACCTCGTGGGCCCTTCAAGATGTTAGGAATTTTCCTAATGCGAGCTCTCTGCTGACACAAAAATACCAATCAAGCCAAATCACAAGTCAAATTAAAAATATCCAGGTTTAATGGGATTCCTGCACTCTTGGGTAGTCCCAAGGGGGAACCGGGAAGCCACATACACACCACAGGGGCAGGGGGAGGAGGAGGAAAGAGACCACAAGGGAACAATACAGGAAGCAGTTTAAATAGACTGGGGAAATGGTCAAGATTTGGGCAGGCTGTCTTGACCCTCCTCCTCTGAGAAAGGGTCAAACCTTGACTGGCACAGGGACAGGGCCTCCAAAGATGGAGGCCAGAGACTGGGGCTTACAAATATACCATGTTCTCCGCACCTCATGAAATGGTTTCCAAAATTGGTCACATACTCAGACACAAAGCAAGTAGCAACAGATTCAAGAAAATTGAAATAACTCCCTGAATACTATCATTTGTCCACAGGTGAAGGCTAGATATCAAAAACAAGAGAAACACAATAAAATTTCCAAATTTATAGAAACTGAAAAATTCTCCTCTTAAAGAAAAAAGGGGTAGGACATAAATAAAGAAATAAAATAAAAATTTTCTAGAATTCAATGAAAATGGATACAGAACATACCTAAACTTATGGGACAAAAGAAAAGCAGTAGTAAAAGGAAAGTTCATAGCAATAAGTGCCAACATAAAAATAAAACAAAAATGGAGAAGTTTTATATTTGTAACTTAACAATACATCTGAGAGGATTAGAACAAAAAGAAGTAAACATATCAAAGAGAGACAACAAGAAATTATCAAATGGAAGGCTAAAATCAATAAAATAGAAACAAAGAGGGCAGTGCAAACTATCAGTGATGTCAGGCAGAAATGGCGCACTCTTTAGTCCCAGCACTTGTGAGGCAATGGCAGGTGAATCTCTGTGAGTTTGAGGCCAGCTTGGTCTACAGAGCAAGTTCCAAGAGAGGCTCCAAAGCTATAGAGAAATAGTCTTGGAAAACAAACAAAAACAACAAACTAAATTATCAGTGAAACAAAAAGTTTGTTCTTTGAGAAAATCAACAAGAAGAATAAGGTTTTGTCTAAAACCTTATCTAAATTAACTAGAAGATAAAGAAAGAACATCCAAATCAATAAAATCAGAAATAAAAAGGGGTTCTTAAAAAAAGACACAAAGGAAATCAAGAGATTCATAAAGACATACTTTACCAGGCTCAAATGGTTTTAGTGCAGAATTCTACCAGAATTACAAAGAACAGTTAAAGCAAATACTTCTGAAATTATTCCAAAAAATAGAAACAGAAGGAACATTGGGCAATTTATTTTATGACTCTATAGTTACCCTGAAACAAAACTATAAAACATTCAACAATGAAAGTGATGTATAGACCAATTTCTCTTATGAAATTAGATATTAAATTTCCCATTAAAATGCATGCAAACAGAATCCAGAACACTCAAATGATCATCCACCATAATCTATTATGTTTCTTCACAGAGACACAGAAATGGTTCAACATACTAAAATCTGTAAACTTAATCCACCATATAATTAATTAAAGGAAAAAACACATGATCATCTAATTAGATAACTAAAAAGTCTTTGACAAAATCCAAAACCCTTTCATGATAAAAGTATTAGGACACAAGAAACATACATACATACATACATATGTATGTTTGTATATATGCATTTACAGCAAGCATGTACCCAACATAAATTAAATGGAGAGAAACTCAAAGAAATTACACTGAAATCAAAAGCAAGAAAGCAAGACAAGGATTTTCACTCTTTCTACATCTATTCAATATAGTACTTTAAGTTCTGTCAAGAACAATAAGACAAATTAAGGCAATCAATAGGATATAAATTGGAAAGAAGTTAAAATCTTACTATTTGCAAATGGTCTGATAGAGTACATCAGAGACCCCAACAATTCTACCATGGAACTCCTATAGTTGACAAATACCTTCAGTGATGTGGGTGTATGCAAAAGTAACTAAAAATAATCAGTAGCCCTCCTATATACAAAAAAACACAAATAGGCCAAAGAAGAAATTGTGGAAAAAAACAGCCTTTAAAATAACCTCAAGGATATTTCATATCTTGATATAACTCTAATCTAGCAACTGAAAGACTTGTATGATCAAAAATTAAAGTATTTGAAGAAAGAAATTGAAGAAGATAAGGGAAAAAGGATGGAAAGATCTCCCATGCTTATGGATCTCTAAGGTTAGCATAGTAAAAGTGGCCATCTTACCAAAAGTAATCTATAGATTCAATGTAATCTACATCAAAATGCCCACAGAATTCTTATAGAGTTTTAAAGAACAATTCTTAACTTCCTATGGATAAACAGTAAAACCAAGGAGAGACAAGACTATCCTGAACAATAAAAGAACAGATAGAAATATCATCATCCCTGATTTCAAGTTGTATTATAGACCTAGAATAATAAAATCCTCATGCTATTTGCATAAAACTGGACTTGTTCATTCATGTGCACTATTAGGTTGCTAGTAAGAGATCTCTCCAGGTTTTTTACATATGCACTTAGTGTTATCAACTTTCCTCTTAGAGCCACTTTCATTGTGTTCTATAACTTGGGCATGCTGTGTATTAGTTTTTATTGAATTCTAGAAAGTCTTCAATATTTTTCTTTGCTTATGTCATGATGCACTTTTCTTTGAGCCCAGAGTTGTTCAGTTTCCATGAACTTACAAATTTTTCTCTTGATTCTGTTGTTCTTGATATCCAATATTAATCTAAAGTGATCTGATAGGATGCAGGGATTTATTTTAGTGTTTTTGTTTTATCTAGTGAGAATTGCTTTGTGTCTGCATATGTGGCCAATTTTAGGTAAAATCCTATGAGGTGCAGAGAATAAGATGTATTCTTTTGTGTTTGGGTGAAATGTTCTATAAATACTACTAGGTTTATTTGTTTTATATCCTAAGTCAGCTGCAACATATCTCTGTTTAGTATTTCTGTGTTGGGTGTGGGCTACTGACCCTAGTGAGCACTCCCAGTAATGAAGGTTGCACAGTGTGAACTTCCTTTCTTTCATAATCAGACAAGGATTCTAATGGCAGGACTGGGTTACATTTGATTGCATTGTTGGGAGAGAAGTTTTGCTTGAGTTCTGTTCTTTATAATAAAATCCTTGAGCCAGATATCAGAGTAAAGGATGAAAGATCAGAGACAACATATCAAGCCATAGCCAACTCCTTATTTGCTAACTCCTCAGCCAAAAACGTTTGAGATCCTGTCTCCTCCAGCCTTATATTCTTTCTGTCCCATCCAGTCCTGCAGCCCTTCTGTCCCAAATAAACACACAGAGGCTTATATTAATTATTATCTGGTTGGCCTATTGTTCAGACTTATTGCTAATTTGCACTTACAACTTAAATTATCCCATTATTCTTATATACATTCCTTGGTACCTTTTCTCATTAAGGCATTCTCATCCTGTTTCCTCTGGTCTGGCCTGCCACTGAGACTCTGTCTTACCTCTTCAAAGACTTCTCCTAGTCTGGTTGGCCCACTTCCTGCCTCGCTACTTACAAATCAGTGTTTTATTCAACCAATATGAGTGATAAATCTTTACAGTGTACAAGAGCTTTATCCCACAGCATTTTCCCTTTTTTCTTTTCAATACAAGAACCTTGAATCTAATCTCTTTTGGTTAGCTTTATTCCTGAAAATAACCCAAAACAATTTGTAACCAACACTCTAAACAAAGACAAACATCCATTATCCATTTTTGGAATGTTGGCATAGTTTTCTAGACTATTTCCTGCTGATTGCGGGTGTTGGTAATCTTTGGGGGAAACTAAGAAAATTTAGGTTTATGACCAAATCCTGACTGGAATATTCATTGAGGCTGGATAACCTTGAAGTTGTTCTGGATGTAGAACTCAGAGGAAACAACAGAGGAGCATAGAGATGTTGGATCATCTGGGCCATCTGTTTCTATCAGAGATTTTTCAGAGGAAGCAAGATGAGAATGCATTACTGAGAAAAGGTACCAAACCACATGGCTAAACAAAACAAGAATTATGGGTTAATAAATGTTGTAAGAGCTAATTAGTAATAAGCCTGAGCATAGGCCAAACAGTTTATAATTTAAATGAGCCTCGGTGTGTTTATTTGGGACTAAAGGTGTGGAACCAGGTGGATTAGAAAGTTCCATTTATAATATTCTTCTCTCCACCCAGTCATATCACTTCCTGTCTGTCTGTACAGACCTCCAGACCCCTACGGTTAACCAGTGGCAAGCTCAACCCTCTTATCTTCAGGCAAACTTTATTTGTTAGAGCATAATATTATCACAGAGACGATCCTGTGGAAATTGCTAAGCAAAGCAGACTGATGCTAGGAGAGAAGTTTACCCTCTGAAAACTTACAGCAAGATTCCATTTCCAAGGATATCTTCCACTGTGCCCATTGAACATGGAGAGGTGGAACTGGTGTGGGATAGGTGCCTTCATTCCTAAGTTCATTTCATTTTGGCATGAGAAGGTTCACTGTAGGATTTGGAAAGAGAAACCTAGACTCCAACCTAGTCAGAAAACCTATAGTACTATCTACAAGATATGCTCAGGTAAGGGTAATGTAGTACATGTGGGAGTGGCAACTAATTTCTGATTTAACTTGAGGCCCACCCATAAGAGAAAGCCAGTGTCTGACACTACTTAGATATCCAGAATTATCCAGAGAATTAGGGTAGAACCAAATAGAACTGTTTTTTTAAAAAAAAAATAGCCAAAAAATTACTCCTAATAATATTCTGCTTTACTCATACACAGGTGCTCTGTCCAGTCATCATCAGATAGACTTTCTCAGGCAGCACTGGGAGCAGGTGCAGAGATCCACAGCCACACATTATGAGGAGAGAGTCTAAATTGCAGGTCACCATTATGTCGCTTCCCAGAGAGGTCATGGAAACCTGTGAAAGGGGCAACACTGTAGGTGTCAAAGGGATGGAGGATACCAGAAAAATAGTTCACTTTTTTATTATTAATCTGCATGAAATTCAATTTGATTATATCACATTTTGATGAAAGTAGATTTTGACAGTAGCTTTGAGAAAAGAAATGTGCTATGAAAATCAGTGAGGAACATGAAGTGAACATAATATTGTACAAAATGATTCTAAGGTTTGAGAAATGCAGTGTCAATCAGGCATATGTATTTGAGTAGGAGTACTTTATTTACATAGTAATAGATTAATCTCATACTTTAAAATAAAGAAAAGGTTCTTATAATTTATATATCACTTTCTACTTGGCCACTAAGTCATCAGAATGAAATACGTAGCAAGTTCTTGGGAAGTAAATTCTATATTCAAAATTCATACTAATTTTGGCTTATGAATCCTATATAAAATATCCATAAGCTCAGCTGCCCCTATGGATTCCCCGGTCATGATGGTGAACCCCTGGCTTGTACAATCTTTCCCTTTGCTCTTCAATAGGCCTCTTAGAGCTTCTGCCAGTACTTGGCTGTGGATCTCTGTATCTGCTTCCATCAGTTACTGGATAAATGCCCTCTGATGACAATTAGGATAGACACCAATCTGATTACAAGAGAAGGCCAGTTCAGGTACCCTTTCTACTATTGCTAGGAGTCTTACCTGCGATCATTCTTGTTATTTCCCAGGGCTTTCCCTGGCACAAGGTTTTTCCCAAATCCCACAAAGCCCCCCCCATCAATATGTCTCTTTCATTATTCTCCCCAGCTGTTCCACACCCATCATGCACAATATGATCACTCATGTTCCCATACCTCTACTCCCTTACCGCCCACAGTTTACCTAGCATATCTATTCTATTTCACCTTCCCAGGGACATCCATGAGTCTCTGTTTGGGGCTTCCTTGTTACCTAGCTTTTCTGCTGCTGTGGATTGTAGCCTGGTTATCCTTTACATTTTAGTTAATATCCATTTATGAGTGAGTATATACCATGTTTGTCTTTCTGTGTAAGGGCTACCTCATTGAGGTAGGTCTATTTGCATTCTTCTACATAGCAACATGCAGTTAGGCCAGCACCATATTTTTATTTACATTGTATAATTTTGGCTTCTTTGTCAAAAATAAGTTGTTCATATGTGTGTTGGTTTATGTCATGGACTTTAATTGAATTTCATTGATTCACCTGTCTATTTTTATTCTAATACCATGCTCTTTTTACTGCTATAGCTTTATAATAGAGCTTGAAGTCAGGGATGCTGATTCCTCTGGGAGTTCCTTTATTATAGAGGATTGTTTTAGTTATTCTGGGATTTTTTTTTATTTCCACATGAAGTTGAGTATTGCTCTTTCAAGGTATGTGGAGAATTGTGTTGGGATTTTGATGGGGATTGTATTGAGTCTGTAGATTGCTTTTGGTATAATTTCCATTTTTACTATGTCAATCCTACTGATCTATGAGCATGGGAGATCTTTACATTTTCTTGTATCTTCTCCAATTTCTTTCTGCAAATTTTTAAAGTTCTTGCCATACAGGTCTTTCACTTGTTTGGTTAGAGTTACTGCAAGATATTTTATATTATGTGTGGTTATTTTAAAAGGTGTTGTGTTGTTGGATGTTTTACACTTTTTAACACTTTTGGCTTTTTCGGGAAAGGGCCTGCCAACCAATTCCCAAGTAAAGCATACATGAAGTCTTATCCTTTCTCATTAATGCCCAGTCTTAGCTTGGCTTGTTTCTAGCTAGCTTTCCTTAACTTAAATTACCACATCTGCCTTTTGCCTCTGAGTTTTTCCCTCTTCTACTTCTGTAATCTGACTCACTTTTTTTTACATTGTTCTATTTTTTTTACTTTATAAATAATACCAATCAAAATTTCCACTTCCTCCCCTCCTCCCTTTTCCCTCCCACTCCCCCTCTTACTTACTCCTTGTCTGGCTGTTTTGCTGGGGGACTGGCCCCTTCTTTTCTTGTTCATTGTTCTCTCTTCTTCTCCTCCCAGCTTTTTCCTTCTATTTATTCTCTCTGCCTGACAGCCCTGCTTATTTATTCTCCTGCCATGCTATTGGCTTTTCAGCTCTTTATTAGACAATCAGGTGTTTCAGACAGATGAAGAATCACAGCTTCACAGAGTTAAACAAATACAACATAAAAGAATACAACACATCTGGGAGGAATACTGATTTTTTGTGTTTTTCTTGTATCCAGGCCCCTGAAGATGTTTATCAGTTGTAGGAGTTGTTAGGTTGGGGTCACTTATGTATGCAAGCATACTATCTGGAAATATCAAAAGTTTGATTTCTTCCTTCCCAATTTATATCAGATGATCTCTTTCTGATGTTTTAGGGATCTAGCTAGAACTTTGAATTCTATATTGAGTAGATATGGAGGGAGTGGACAGCCTTCTCTTGTTCCCTGATTTTAGTGAAATTGTTTTGATTTTCTCTACATTTTACATGAGATTGGCTGTTGGCTTGCTACATATTGATTTTATAATGTTTAGGTATGTTTGTCATATACCTAATCTCTTTAAGACCTTTATTAACATGAAGGTATGCTAGATTTTGTCAAAGGAATTTTCAGCATCTAATGAAATGATCATGTGGTTTTTTATTTCAATTTGTTTATATGATGGATTGCATTAACTGATTTTTGTAGGTTGAACCATCTCTGCATTTTTGGAATGAAATTTATTTGATCATGGGGATGATTATTTTCATATTTTCTTTGATTTAGCATGTCAATATTCCATTGAGTAATTTTGCATCAAGGTTCATAAGGGAGATTCATTTGCAATTCTTTTTCTTTCTTACATCTTTGTGTGGCTTGGGTATCAAGGCAACTGTTGCCTCATAAAAAGAATTTGGCAATGTTCCTTATGTTTCTATTGTGTGGAAAATTTGAGGAGTATTGGTTCTAGCTCTTCTTTGAAATTCTGGTAGAATTCTGTGATGAATTCTTCTCGACCTGGCCTTTTATTGGGTGGGAGACTTTTAATGATTTCTTCTACTTGCTTAGGGGTTATGGGTCTACTTGGATCTTATCTTGATTTAACTTTGGTATGTTGTAACTATCAAGAAAATTCTCTATCTATTTCTTTTAGATTTTTCAAATTCTGTGAAGTACAGATTTTTGAAGTAACACCTAAGATTCTCTGAATTTCCTCAGTGTCTGTTATGTCCCACTTTTCATTTCTGATTTTGTTAGTTTAGATGTTCTTTCTCTGTCTTTTGGATAATTTGGATAAGGGTTTGTCTATCCTGTTGATTTTCTCAAAGAACCAATGCTTTGTTTTACTGATTCTTTGTATCATTCTCATTGTTTCCATTTTATTGATTTCAGTCCAGAGTTTGATTATTTCCTGCTGAATACTCCTCATGGGTGATTTGCTTCTTTTTGTTCTAGAGCTTTCAGGTGTTCTGTTAAGTCAATCATGTGAGATTTTTCCAAATCCTTTTCTAGGCACTTAGTGCTATGAAGTTTCCTCTTAGTAGTTCTTTTATAGTTTTCTAATAGTTTGGGTATGGTGTGGATTTATTTTCATTGAATTCTAGGAAGACATTAAATTCTTTTTTATTTCTTCAGCTTCCAGGAATGTGAATGTTTTCTATAGTTTGAGTTATGGTTGAACTCTAAATTTAACCCATGGTGATTTGATAAGATACAGGGGGTTATTCCAATTTTATTATTTCTGTTGAGATTTTCTTTGTGGTCAGTTTTAGAAAAGGTTTCATGGGATGCTGAGAGGGAAATTATATTCTTTTGTGTTTGGGTGAAATGTTTTGTTGATGTCTATTAAGTCCATGTGAGTCACAACATTTATTACTTCCCTTGTTTCTCTATTAAGTTCCCAGATGGTAGACTTGTCCATTGGTGAGAGTAGGGTGTTGAAGTTTCGCACTGTATGTGTGGGTTTTGATGTGTAATTTAAGCTCTAGTAATATTTCTTTTACAAATGTGGGTGTACTTGTATTTGGGTCATAGATTTCAGAATTGAGACTTCATCCCAATGGATTTTTCCTTTGATGAATACAAAATGTCCTTTTCCATATCTTTTGATTAATTTTAGTTTGATGTACTTTTTCTTGATATTTGTAGAGCTATATTGGCTTGCTTCTTAAGTTCATTTGATTGGAAGATCTTTTCGCAACCCTTTACTCTGAGGTAATATCTGTCTTTGATATTCAGTTTGAAGACTCTTAAGGTAATTTAATTCAGTGATTTAAAACTGTACCTTACTCTTACACATGGCCATCCCAGGATATATGTATTTGGATTATTTTTATTTAAGGTGAAGTCTAGTTATTACTAGGAACTCTGCAGATGATTATAAATGTGGAGTTAGGATTAAGTAAATCTATCTTTTGTGACCTTACTCAAGAAAACTAATTTTATTCTCAGGATCTAGTTTTGTTTCTTGAACTTTTTATGTTAGCTTTCTGATTGAGGAATAATCAGCCAGCTGCTGTTATTATATTTTAATTCAGTGTGTAGAACACCAATCTGCACTTACATGTTAAAGTCTGTCAAGTACTGATGCTAAACAGCTAATTGGTATTTTATTTTGTCATCTTACTTGAAAAATGCACAAATCACCCATGTCTCGTGTGGCTTTTCTGTATTAAAATTCTCTGTACTTTAGAAACATCATTTCACCTTCTCAGAAGAGGAACAGTGAGAGGAATGGTGAGAGATTGCAGAATGGACCTGAGTCCTAATTTAAGTAATTTTCCCCACTATGCCTATGAAATAATGATGAGTGGATAATTGTTTCTTCATATCATCTCATAAACTTTCAAAATGTTAAGTGTTTCTAATTAAAATCAGTTAAATTAGATTCAATAAAACTGCTGGTGTTTATTCTTAAACACATTGCCGCATAATGTCTGTTCCAAATCTGACATTTGTGTTTGACTAGTAGAGAAGATAGGAGAACGGTTACTGTTTACATCTCAAATCATTGGCATATTGGGATTTTTGTCTTTATAAGACTGTTTCACAGGCTTTCCCAAATCTCAAGGATTTTCAGCAGTTTAACAAACTTAAAAATTCTTACTGTTAGATGCTATTACAATAAGGAGAAAACAAAACCTTCAGAAAAAAAATTGATTATAATTTTTTTAAGGTTCAATTGAGACTTTTTGTATATTGTGGTAATAGGATAGTCTCTCAATTTTGTGACCTGAAGCATGCACAATAGTATCAGCTGTTTCTGCTTTCTTACTCTAAACAATGTGTTTCCTATACTGCCATTAGGGAAGGCACCATTGAAAAGATGAAAATCATTTATAAATTGTTGAAAGCAATGATTACAGTCACATGTACATTCCCCACAATGCATTGTCATTAGGAATTGTGCTTACCAAGTCACTTCCTTTTACTTAAATGGGATTCTAGAATCTTATATATGCATATTATGAAATTGTTAGAAAATACTGACCTATGTCATTCCTGACTCAATCAAAAATTGAATATATATAATATGTATGTGTGTTTGTATGGAGATTGGAGAGGGATCATACACATGCATAGGGTTGTGCATACTAAACCAAAGTAATTCTTTTAGAAGGAATTTCTAAAATTCAATAAAAAGAGACATCTATAGAGTCAATATCAAGAACAATGGTTCTCAACCTATGAGTTGCAAACTTTTTAGGGTCACATACAAGACATCCTGGATATCAGATATTAACATTAGGATTTGTAACAGTAGCAAACTTACAGTTATAAAGTAGCTATAACCCCACACCTTACCCCCTAGATTAGGCATACCTCCCCCATGAAAGTCCCCACTCTCTAGTTTTACTCCAGAAAACACCCCCTTGAAATTACAGGCCCTTCATCCAAGAAGTACATGTAAACATTAACACATACCTACATACACTATTTCTGCTCCCTCTGGCAGACTACCCCTACCTAACCACAGGCCAAGGTTGCTAGCCCATTCAGGTCTCCATCTGTGTTTCTTGCTTCTCCAATCTCTAGATTCCCTCCAGAAAACGCACCCTTGCATCTTCAATCCCTGCATTGCAGAAGAACAGGTTACCCCCTCACAAACACCCGTGCCCAATCCCAGGCCCTGACCAGTAGAAAAAATAGACAGGCATGCTGCCTGTGGACTGCCCCACTACTTTTTTTTCTCTCTCTGGCAGAGATCCCCTTTCCAACCACAGGCCACACCTGGTAAAAGGCCATGTCGAAAATCTATCCTATCCCCAGTACTCCATCCCTTTCTTTTTGTCGCATCCCAACCCCTAACTCAAAAGGACATAGAAGAAAAATACCTCAACATCAAAGATAGACATTACCTCAGAGTAGAGGGTTGGAAAATAGTCTCCAAGCAAATGGACCTAAAAAGCAACAAAATAGACATCAAACCAAAATTAATCAAAATATATGGAGAGGAATACTTCTTGTTTATCAAAGGAAAAATCATAAAGATGATACTTCCATTCTTAACATCTATGTCCTGAATACAAAAGCATTGACATTTATAAAAGAAGCATTACTTAAGCTTAACCACACATTGACCCTCATACATTAGTAGTTGGAAATTTCAATTAAACAATGAAACACTAGAGGTAACAGATATTATGAACCAAATGGACCTTTCAGATATTTAGAGAACATTTGCCCCCATACTAAAGAATAAATCTTCTTTTAAGAACCATGATATTTTTCCAAAATTAACTATATATGCAGTCACAGAGCATATCTCGACAGACACAAGAAAATTGACATAATTCCCTGCATCCTATCAGACTATCACAGATTAAAGCTGGACTTCAACAACAACAGAAACAAGAGTAAGTCTACAAACTCATGAGTAATGAAAAATTTTCCACTAAATTAATAATGGGTCAAGACCAAGTTAAAGAAGAAAATTAAAGTTTTTCTTGAATTCAATGAAAAGTATTGCACAGCATTCTCAGATTTATGGGGCACAATGAAAGCAGTGCTAGGAGGAAAGTTCGTAGTAAAAAGGGCCTACGTGACAAAATTGAAGAGATCTCATACTAGCAACTTAACAGAAAAACTGAAAGCTCTAGAACAAAAAGAAGCAAGCATATCCAAGGGAAGTAGACAGCAGGAAATAATCAAACTGAGAGCCAAAAATCAATAAAAATAGAAACAAAGAAAGCAATAGAAAGCAAAGAAAGAAGTAATTGAAGAAATTGTTGATTCGGTAAGAAAACAAAAAAGGTAGATGAATCCTTGTGCAAGCTAACTAAAAGTCAGAGAGAACATTCAAATTAACAAAATCAGAAATGAAAATGAGGACATAACAATAGACACTGAAGAATTATCAAGGATAATTTCCTTGATAGATAATACTTACCACAATAAAGTCAAGAACAGATAAACTACATCAACTGACCTACAATGACTAAAGAAATAGAAAGTCATTAAAAGTACCTCAACCATAAAAGTCCAGTAGCAGAAAGTTTTAGATAAGAATTCTAACAGACTTTGAAACAACAGTCAACACCAATACTCCTCAAAATACTCCACAAATTAGAAACAGAATGAACATTGCCAAATTAATTTAATGAGGCCACAGTTATCTGAAAATCTACATAAAAAATAAGACAACTGAAGTCAATCAAGTCGATAAAAATTGGAAAGGAAGAAGTCAAAGTATCACTATTTGCAGATAATTTAATAATACACATAAGCAACCCCAAAAATTCTACCAGAGAACTCCTGAAGCTGATAAATACCTTCAGTTATTTTTCTAGATATGAAATTAACTAAAAATATCAGCAACCCTCCTATACAAATTACAAAATACTGAGGAAGAAATCAGGGAAGCAAAACCCTTCACAATTACTGCAAACAAACAAAAAGAATTGGGATCAACACTAACCATGCAAATGAAAGACTTTTATGATAAAATCTTCCAGCTTTTGGAGAAAGAAAATGAATAAGATATCAAAAGATGGAAAGAGAACCCATGCTCCTTGATAGGTAAAATTAGCATAGTAAAAATAGCTATCTTGCTAAGAGTAATTTTCAGGTTCAATGTAATCTCAAGCAAAATTCCACAGATACTTTAATAACCTGTAAAGGACAATGCTCAATTTCATATGGAAAATCAAAAATGGAACAAACAAACAGAATAAACATACAAAAACCCAGCAAAACCCAGAATACCTAATACAATCTAGACCAATAAAAGAATTTCTAGAGGTATCCCCATCTCTGATTTCAAGCTATACCTAGAAAGCTATACTAATAGGCATGTAAACAGATATGTTGATCAAAAGAATCTAAGAGAAGACTCGGACATAAATCCACACACCTTGAACATCTAATATTTGAGAAAGGAGCAAGATATACACAATGGGAAAAAAGAAAGCATCTTTGAAAAATAGTGCTGATCCAAATGGATATGTATATATAAAATAATAAAAATAGATCCATATTAATCTACATGTATAAAATTCAAGTGCATTTGAATGAATGACCTCAACATAAAACCAGACAGATTGAACCTTATGGAAGAGAAAATAGGAATAGATTTGAACACATTTTCACTGGAGAAAATTTCCTAAATAGAACAAAGATGATGCAGACACTAAGAGCAACAATTAATAAATGGGACCTCAAGAACCTGATAATCTTCGGTAAGGCAAATGACACCATCAAGGAAAAAATGGCAACCTACAGATTGGGGAAAGTTTTCACCAACTCCACATCCAATAGAGATAATATCCAAAATATATACAGAATACAAGAAAATAGATAACAAAAAACCAAATAATCCAAGTTTTAAAAATAAGACTCACATCTAAACAGAGAATTCTCATGAGATGAATGTGAAGTGACTGAGAAACACTTAAGGAAATATTCAACATCCTTAGCTATGAGGGAAATACAAGGAGCATGTGATCAAACCAGACTCTCTGAATGTGGCTGACAATGGGGGCTGACTGAGAAGCCATTGATAATGGCACTGGAACTTGTTTCTACTTCATGTACTAGCTTTTTGGGATCCTAGTCTGTTTGGATTCACACCTTCCTAGGCCTGGATGGAGGGGGAAGGGCCTTGGACTTCCCAGAGGGCAGGGTACCCTGCCCTCTCTTAAGACTGGACAGGGAGGGAGGGAATGAGTGAGGGAGCGGGAGGGGAATGGGAGGAGGGGAGGAAGTGGAAATTTTGAATGGAAAAATAAAAAATAAAAAAATGAAAAAAAAAATTTGGGGTACCTAGGATGAACAACACAAAAAAGAGCTCATGCTGATGAAGATGAGGAGCAAGGGACTACTTACACCTCTATTGCAGGTGATAGCTCAAACTTGTACCTTCACTGTGAAAATCAAAGTGGTAGCTTCTTAGGAAATTGTGAATCAAGATCCAGTGATGCAACTCAGGCATATACACAAGAGACTCCCCATCCTATCACAGTGGCACTTGCTATGTTCATAGATGCGTTGTTTTCAATAGCAAGGAACTGAAAACAAACTAGATGTTGTTCAAACAAAGAATAAAGAAAAACTCTTATATTTACATTGTGGATTATTACTCTGCTAAGAGAAAAAGAAATAACATTATGAAATTTGCAGACAAATGGATGAAACTAGATAAAAATCATCACAATACCAGAAAGACAAATGTAATTTTAACTCACTTATAAAAAGATTGATCTTAAGTTAAGGATAAGTAAAGGATAGTCACACTACAACCCAAAGACCTAGAGAATTTATGTAAAGAGGGGAGGCCTAGTGGGAAGCATGGATCTCCCTGGGAAAGGGATATATAAGAGATTTTTTTTGGGTGGACTTTTTAGGTTATTGGTACAGAAGGGATCAGGTAGATGAGAGAGGAATGGATGGTGGGAGTATGGGAAAAGACAACTGAAATGGATGGGCATTCAGGTGGCTGTATGGAAACCTAGTGCAGTAGAAACTTTTTGGAACCTATGAGGTTGACCCTAATGAGGACTCCAAGTAAGGAAAGATATGGACCCAGAACCAGCCATCTTCTGATACTAGGCTAGGCTCTTATTGCTGGGACTGTGATAACAATCTAGGCATCAAATTTAAGGCCCACAACCTGCCCTGTCTGCAAAATGTGCTGGCGTAATGGTGGTTCAGAGCTTGAAGTAGTGGCCAACAAATGACTAGCCTGAACTGAGACCCACAATATGAGAGTGAGGACATGCCAAACAGAGCTAGATAGTCAGGATCTAGGAGTCAAATGCCTCAGATACCTAGCATACAGCCAAAGAGGACTGACACATGAATGAAAATGTCAGTGAAATAATTCCTAATGATATTCTGCTATACTCATAGGATCTGTCTAGCCCAATCATCATCAGGCTTCTTTCCACCACTTGTGGGAGTAGATAGAGACATCCACAGCCAAACATTATGTGGAAATTGTGGAACGCCAAAGAAGAGGGGTAGTATTCATGGTAGGAACCAGAGGGATAGAGGATGCCTGGAGAATAGGGCTCAACTAAGACAGACTCTTCTAAGCATGATTCATGGGTGCTCACAGAGACTTAAGGGGCAACCACAAAGCCTGCATGGGGGTCTAGGCCCTCTGCATACATGTTGTGGTTCTTTGGCTTTTATTTCTGTTGGATTCCTAACAATAGGAGTGAGGGGGTTTCTGAATGTATACTTTAGTATTCATGCATCATTTGTTATGATCTGTTTTCAGTCTTTACAATGACATAATGTCTTGCAACACTTATTTGTTTTGATAGGTAGTATTCATTTTATTCACCAATGTGTTACTAACACTTTCCTTTCCTTTGAAAATAATAAGACAATCTATGGAGAAACATTTCAAAGTCATTGAAATTTTCTTAGTCATTGCAATTGCAAAATGATTATTTTCCAATTCTAATATTCCCTTAAATTAATCACTTACATCTCATACCCCTCTGTTTACTTACATATATGTACATAAATTTATTAATTTATTTTTATATGCTATAATTGTGGACTTATGGGTTTTCATTTTATCAATGCTTCTTAGGATTCCCAAATATATTGATGCTCAAATGATTGTAGATTTGATAAATAGAATTCTAAGAAGAATGTTTCGTTCCCTACTTATGAATTAACTCATTGATCATAAGTTTTTAATTGATTTGTGTGATTCTTGATCTTACTAAATTCCTTTAGCTGGTTATGTGTCCTAGGTTGGTCTAGAATTTGGAGCAATTCTTTTATAAATAAATATGGTGAGTTACATGATTAGTGATGTGCAGCACAATGCCTACCAACATTAATTATTTTGTAATAGAGATACTCTCTATGAGCCTATAAGGATCATTTTCATATAAACTGCCAAACCAAGAATAAGAATAGATCCAAATACCTTAATGGTGTATTAACTTGTTTAGTTCCTATTCTTTTGTCAAGAAACAATATATCATGTATTTGAAATAAAATTAAGTTTATTTCCATTTTCTTTCATATTAACTTTTTTTCATCCTTGTACCCATTGAAGTGATTTAGGGGTCTTTTAGACTGTGGGTAACATGAAAACATCAAATACACAACCATGCACCCCCCCAGCAAGATCGCCCTTTCCTCTGTGGGGCCTTGGAACCCCAGCACTCTCTCTTCCTGTGCTGAGATTTGAGGCACAGACAGGACCCTACACCCCCCCTGCAAGATCGCCCTTTCCTCTGTGGGGCCTTGGAACCCCAACACTCTCTCCTCCTGTGCTGAGATCAGAGGCGCAGACTGGTAAGGTTGTGCGTGACTGGCAGTAAGGTCCCCACGGGCCTCTTTGTTCCACACAACCCTGCACCACACCCCTGTAATATCGCCCTTTCCTCTGTGGGGACTTGGAACCCCAGGAATCTCTCTTCCTCTACTGAGATCGGAGGTCCAGAAGGATCGGAAGTCCAGATGGGACTTCCTCTTCCTGCACTGAGATCAGCTATCCAGAGGGATGAGTGTGTACAAGCCGTCCTGGGAGGTCCCAACCCACTGAGACTCCCCTGACTGAAATCAGAGGAAGAGATGGGTAGGCATCAATCGAAGAATTCCTCCAACAACCTGAAAAGGAACATGATAACACCAGAAACCAACGAGTACTCAACAGGAAAACCTGAGTAACCTAACCCAGAAGAAGTAGAAGAAATCAACTTTAAACGTAACTTTATGAAAGTGATAGAGACCTTTAAAGAAGAGGTAAAAAAATCTCCGTTGAAGAAAGGGATGAGAAAACTAACAAAAAGTTAGAAGAAATGAACAATTCCTCAAAGATACCCTAGAAACCTAAGAAAAAGTAATCGAACAGGTAATGGAAACAGTTCAAGACATAAAAACTGAAATAGAGGCAATGAAGAAAATACAGACTGAGGGAAGGCTGGAGATGGAAAATCTGGGTAAACGATCAGGAATGGCAGAGACAAGTATAACCAACAGAATACAAGAGATAGAAGAAAGAATCTCAGACACTGAAGATATGATAGAGAAAATAGACTCATTGATCAAAGAAAACAACAAATCCAACAAATTCTTAACACAAAACACCCAGGAAATCTGGGACACGATAAAAAGGCCAAACCTAAAAATAATAGGGGTAGAAGAAGGAGAAGAAGCACAGCTCAAAGGCCCAGAAAATATATTCAACAAAATTATAGAAGAAAACTTTCCCAACCTAAAGATGGATATGCCAATGAAGGTACAAGAAGCATACAGAACACCAAATAAACTAGATCAAAAAAAGACATCCTTTCGCCATATAATAATCAAAACACAAAACATACAGAATAAAGAAAGAATACTAAGAGCAGCAAAGGAAAAAGGCCAAATAACGTATAAGGTAAACTTATCAGAATTACACCTGACTTCTCTATGGAAACCATGAAGGCCAGAAGATCTTGGATAGATGGGCTGCAGACACTAAGAGACGATGGATGCGAGCCCAGACTACTATACCAGCAAAGCTTTCATTCACCATCAATGGAGAAAACAAGATATTTCAGGATAAAAACAAATTTAAGCAATACATAGCCACAAACCCAGCATCACAGAAAGTAAAAAAAGGAAAACCCCATCTAAAGAAAGCAAACAACACCCATAATAACACAGACATCAAACAGCCCTCTACTAGCACAACTCAAAGAAGGGAACACACAAAATCTATAACCCTAAAAATATAACCGCAGTTAATAACCTCTGGTCATTAATATCACTTAATATCAATGGACTCAATTCACCTATAAAAAGGCACAGGTTAAAAGAATGGATACAAAAAGAGGATCCAACATTCTGTTGTTTACAAGGAAGACACCTCAACCAAAAAGACAGACATTATCTCAGAGTAAAGTGTTGGGAAAAAGCTTTTCAATCAAACGGCCATAAGACACAAGGGGGTGTGGCTATACTAACATCAAACAAAATCGACTTCAAACTAAAATCAATCAGAAGAGATGGAGATGGATATTTATACTCTTATATGGAATAATCTATCAGGATGAAGTCTCAATCCTGAATGTATATGCCCCTAATATAAAAGCATCCACATATGTAAAGGAAACATTTTTGGAACTCCAAGCACACATAAAACCCCACACACTAATAGTAGGAGATTTCAACACTCCTCTCTCACCAATAGACAGGTCAACCAGACAGAAACTTAATAGAGAAATAAGAGAACTAACAGATGCAATAAATCAAATGGACTTAATAGACATCTATAGAACATTCCACCCAAACAGGAAAGAATATACATTCTTCTCAGCATCTCATGAAACCTTCTTGAAAATTGATCACATACTCAGTAACAAAGCAAACATCCACAGATACAAAAAGATTGGAGTAACCACCTTTTTCTTATCGGATCATCATGAAGTAATTTTAGAATTTAAAAACAATTGCACCCCAGAAAGCCTACAAAAACATGGAAACTGAACAGTCAACTACTGAACCACTCCTGGGTCAAGGAAGAAATAAAGAAAGAAATTAAAGTCTTCCTTGAATTCAACGAAAATAAAGACACAACATACCCCAACCTATGGGATATTATGAAAGCAGTGTTAAGAGGAAAGTTCATAGCACTTAGTGCCCACTTAAAGAAAACGGAGAAAGCACACATTAGAGATTTAACAGCACACCTAAAAGCTCTAGAAAAAAAAAAGAAGCAGACTCACCCAGGAGAAGTAGAAGACTGGAAATAGTCAAACTGAGGGCTGAAATCAACAAAATAGAGACACAGAAAACAATCCAAAGAATCAGTGAAACAAAGAGCCGGTTCCTTCAGAAAATCAACAAGATCGACAAACCCCTATCCAAATAATCAAAAGGCAGAGAGAGAACACTAATATTAACAGGATGAGGAATGAAAAGGGGGACATAACAACAGACACTGAGGAAATTCATAGAATCATTAGGTCTTACTACAAAAGCCTGTATGCAACAAAATTGGAAAATTTAAAAGAAATGGACAGTTTTTTAGATAAATACCATATACCAAAATTAAATCAAGACCAGGTAAACAATTTAAATAGACCTATAAGTCGCGAGGAAATAGAAGCTGCCATCAAAATCCTCCCAACCAAAAAAAGCCCAGGACCAGATAGTTTTAATGCAGAATTCTACCAAAACTTCCAAGAAGAGCTAATACCTATACTCCTTAAGGTGTTTCACATAATAGAAATAGAAGGGTCATTGCCAAACTCTTTTTATGAAACTGCAGTTACCCTGATACCAAAACCGCACAAAGACGAAACCATGAAAGAGAATTACAGACCAATTCCACTCATGAACATCGATGCAAAAATTCTCAATAAAATACTGGCAAACAGAATCCAAGAACACATCAAAAAAATCATCCATTATGATCAAGTAGGCTTCATCCCATAGATGCAGGGCTGGTTCAACATATGGAAATCTATCAATGTAATCCATCATATAAATAAACTGAAAGGAAAAAACATATGATCATTTCATTAGAGGCTGAAAAAGCATTTGACAAAATTCAACACCCCTTTATGTTAAAGGAGTTTAGGGATACAAGGTTCATATCTAAATATAATAAGAGCAATATACAACAAGCCGACTGTGAACATGAATTTAAATGGAGAAAAACTCAAAGCGATTCCACTAAAATCAGGAACAAGACACGGCTGTCCACTCTCCCCATATCTTTTTAATATAGTGCTTGACGTTCTAGCATTAGCTATAAGACAGAATAAGGAGATCTTGTAGATTCGAATTGGAAAGCAAAAGTCAAACTTTCGTTATTTGCAGGTGATATGATAGTGTACATAAGTGACCCGAAAACCTCTACTAAAATCTTCTACAGCTGATAAAGAGCTTCAGTGTTGTGGCAGGATACAAGATCAAGTCAAAAATATCAGTAGCCCTCCTATACACAAAGGGTAAAGAAAGAGAGAGGGAAATCAGAGAAATATCACCTTTCATGATAGCCACAAATAGCATAAAGTATCTTGGGGTAACACTAACCAAGGAAGTATAAGATCTATTTGACAAGAACTTTAAGACCTTGAAGAAAGAAATTGAAGAGGATACCAGAAAATGGAAGGATCTCC
>PVIU01018041.1:0-40100 GCA_004026605.1 Ondatra zibethicus
TTTTCCACAAATGATTTAGTTATTTACATGTGACAGCTGTGTGGCGCTCATCTCAGTTCAGGAGCATGAATTTTTATTTTTCAATTTTTTCATACTTTCAAAGTGTTTATTAAGTGGACATTACATATCAAAAAGGAGAGTCTGTCTAATTAACAATCTTAATCAATTCAATATCCACATGAAAATAAAATCAATTTTTAAAAAAGCATGGCACCTGCCTGTGACTACATGAAAATTTAGTCCAAATAAATTACTAACCTATATGGGAATCATGAAAAGTAAAATAACACACTTTATGTAAGAGCAATTTAGTAAATTTGGACTATGAAAAGAATTCTTAAAGAGAATAGCACTTCCATGGGAGCCTGCAATGCAGAATCATTAAAGTTAAGAGCATTGGTTTATGTCAATAAACACTATGTAAAAACAAAAAGGAAAATCATTAGTAGAGAGACAGTATTTACAAGGCATCTGGGTGAGAGAAACCCAATTCAAAATATATAGACACAACTTGCAAATTGACAAACAAAAGACAAATAACCTAATAAAAGTGCTGGTGCACCTGAAAGTGCTCCGATGAAAATACATTAAGCATTGAAGTGCTCAATAAATGATTTAACAACTACCTGCTTCAAAACAAAGGGTGCCAACCCCGCAACATCAGGAAATATGACATCATCACATCTAAGTATAGCCAGACTGTTAAGGATATGAAAGCATCACAACTCGTATTTTGCTCTGGAAAATTATTTGACAGTAACTACAGGGACATAAACTATGACTCAACACTGCTGCTTCTAGCCAGATATTCAGCTAAGCACACCAATGTACTGCAAAAGCTATGTACAAGAATACCCACAGTATACCCTTTTAAAAATAATATTTTATTAATGACATTGAGTATCAATCATAGAATGGAAAAATAAATCACAGCTAGTGTATCCTTTGTATTTTACGGAGATTAATTCTAGAACAGTCCATGGATATCAAATTCATAGCTACTTAAGTTTCCTGTGAAAATTGGTATACTGTTTGCCATAGAACCTACCCATCCTTTTGTATAACCCACAGCCTAGGGATGAAACAGGTGAACATAGCTATGAGAGCAGCCCCCTCAAAATGCTGACCTTACTTAAATCAGTAATGAGATTTTAATTTTTGGTAACTCAGTTGCATGGTTCTTGAGCATGAACTTTGTAGGCAACAGCATTGTGTCACCATGCCAAAAGCTAGGTAACTCACATTACCTAATACAATGCAAACATTTGCTCTGATGCACAGTTTGGGAAATAACAACACAGGGAAGTCTGCATACGATCAAGGCAGGGTTAAGGTCGTCCAAATCTTTCCAGTTCACATTGACTGAGTCCATAGATGAGGAAGCCATGGATGTGGAAGTCTAGTTGTATTTATTATAATAAGGGATATTATACCTTAATAAAGTTATTTTATGTTGAGATATGTATAAGGAATTGGATTTAAACAATAATATTGCATATGAAAACCATACCTAATAAAGTAAGTGCTCTATGATTGGTCAGTACTCTCTGTGTTCTATTGAAGGAGAAAGTGTCTGAGCTGAAACACAGGGCATCTCTGGGCTGGTGATGGCTTGCTTCATTTCCTGCTCTGTGTGTGGGAACGCGCGTTTGTTTTCCTCCCTAATCCACCAACCTTATGCATGAAATGTATGCACTTGTCTGTATATGCAAAACAATTTGTCAGAATAAATTTCCAAAGCAAGGAGAAAAGACAAAACATAAAAAAAATTGCAGAGGCAGAAAATGACAAAGACATCAGCAAAACCGTGTTTAAAAAAAAAGATACAAAACATACAGGAGATGGATAAAGTAAACAGTGATGTTTCTTTTTGGCTGGGGAGAGAGGTGGTGATGATGTTGGTGGTGGTAGTGCTAGGAGAATAATCAAAAGGTAAGTCAATAACAATTCTACTCCAGAAATAAAGAAGAATTGAAAAGAAAAACAATGACTACTTTTTTTCTCTTGAAATAAAAGGGAAAATTTTTAAATTCTGTTCTTATTTTTTTTCCAGTTGTATTATTTCTGTACTTGTGGGAACATCAATTTTCAAGAACATTTAAATCCTACCTGGGTTTATTTTCATTAACCCGAAAGATAATGGGCTACTGTTCAGGACTCAACATTATGCATTTGCATAATAGGAAACACGAAATTCATTTCAGAACTGCAAGAAAAATATCTCAACACATTTGTCTCTTTCAGCGTCATTACCAGTTATGACAGTGACAGCATGAAAAAGCACTAATTCCAAAACAGTCACAGATATTTAACTCACAAGACATTTGCTTCTGCTCACAGTAGCTGTAGCCTTACCTTCTGGTTTCCATTTGCAATGTGTTAATTCCATCAGTACATACTAAGCCTCTAGGAAGTCCTGTCTGTGAGACAAGATCCCATGATGTAAGAGCACATGAAATAAGACTCCTGCCTTACAGGCCCTCCGATTTTATGGGACTAAGACAGATACATGCCTGCACAATTAGTTCTCAGAGGGCCATTACAGCGTCATGCCTTGAGTCATATGGTGGCTCAGCACAATCAATAACTCTTCAAAGAAAAGAGGAGATAACAGGGAAGATCTGACATTCTGAGCCTAGAAGCATATGCGGTGTTGACCAGACAGCAGCTGTAGACAGCTCTGTGGTCTGCAGGAAGGCTTAAACCAATTACTGGCATGCCAAAAAGACCCAATATGAAGGACACGAAGAAGGTCATGATAAGATGGTGAATAGCATCCTTCAGTTAGAGGCAAGCCCCATGAGAACCTAGCTAGACCAATGAGAATATCCCAGGGCTTTTAGAAAGCTAACGCTCTTGATGTGGGATTCCCTTCTGTATGCTGTGAATACCATTGGTTAATAAAGAAAACTGACTTGGGCCTGCACAGGGAATAGAGGTAGCTGGGGAAAACTAAGCTGAATGTTGGGAGAAAGGAGGTAGAGTCAGAAAGAAGCCATGTAGCCCCCGCTGGAGCCAGACGGAATTAAAACCGGTAAGCCACAGCCATGTGGTGATACACAGATTACTAGAAATGGGTTAAATTAAGATGTAAGAGTTAGCCAACAAGAAGTTAGAGCTAATGGGTCAAGCAGTGTTTTAAATAATATAGTTTCTGTGTGATTATTTCAGTTCTGGGCAGCGGGAACCAACAAGCAGGTCTCTCCCACTACAGGCTATGTTCACTGTGCCCTTTGGTCCTTGAAAGGTTTCTCAATCACCAGACGACATCAAGAATGTACTTTATTATCTTAGTGCATTGGGCAGTGCAATGGGAAGTGCTTTTCCTTTGGAAGCACTATTTGCTGGCCTTAAAGTCAAGTGTTCTGGGAGATCTTTCTGAGCTCTTTAACCCTAGTTAAATATAGTGGAATGTAGTTTAACACCGTGGGATACTCCACTCCACACCATTTGTATATTGTCTGTAATTAAGCTTTTATAAGATTCATTGCAGAGAGCTATACATATTTTCATAGAGTCTTCTTCAGTAGATTTTGTGATGTCTGGTAATGGTGGAGTTAGCCTTCTTCTTTGTAACCTAGTTACCTGGAGAGTTATATCCTTTGAAGGGGTGATTTTTATTACATATACCTCTCAATTTATTACAACTTTCATTACACATACCTCTCAATCACATAGCCAATGTGCTTAAAGAATGGGTTTATCAAACAACCATTAAAGATAATTTTTTTTCTATTGTGAAATATTCTGCAGTATTTCGGTTTCATGAAAGAAATTTATGCATATTAGAAAAGAAAAGTCAAGGAAAGATTCACACACACACACACACACATACACACACATCTTTTGACTCTAAATGTCAAATTGACCAAGATATGGAGCCCAGCGATTTGGCTAAATATCAGTCTGGATGTCACTGTCAAGTTACTTTTGATGCAGTTAACATATGAATGAGTAGACTTTGAGTAAAGCAGATTGCCCTGCATAACGTGCATGGGCTTCATCTAACCTGTGGAAGATCGTAAAAGACAAGACTCAGGTTCCTCAAAGATGAAGAAAATTCTGAAATGAGAGAGAAAAAAATCACAAAAAGTCAAATTCTGAAAATCTTTTCGAGCTCCTTGACATACTTAATTTTTTCCTGGAGGGGTTGGTAGAAGGGAAACCATGATCAGATTGTATTATATGAATTTTAATTTTTTAAAAGAAGCTTGATTCCGTAGTACCTTGACTAAAGACTGCAACATCAAAACATCAATTCTCACCAGAACTTCCATAAATATTCTCTCTGTTACGTAGAGAGCTGGCGTCAATTCTGAATCACAGGTTCATTGTGAAATCAAGATTATTCTCTCTTATCATACAAGGTTTCTCAGAATCTGAAAAGCTAAGTACATGGCAGAGTGACTAAAGCGTGCACCAATGTCCTAAATATCTGTTTCTGTGAGTGTGGTCAACAGTTCCTGATTGCTCAATACTATCATTGACATATAGTAAATGTTCAGTCCCAGGCCAGCTAGCCTGTCAATCACCCTTGAAATCACATTCCCCAGCCTGATCTTCTGGAGAGAATTGGAATTGCTGCTTCTTGGCCATGCACTTTTCTCTGGGTAATCCCAATTAGGCAGCAGTGGCTGAACATTGCTTCTGGTGGAAGTGTTAACATTTCCTGTATCTGTGCTCCAGCCTCTTTTTTCCACTGCAGTGATGTTGTTCACAGTCCCATTGAGCCAGCAGTAGGACACTTGTCCTAGAACACCTTCTAGCCTTGTAGGTGACCTCTGCCAGGTCTTTTAGATTGTGGGCTTGTCCATTGCTTAAAACTGTTTCTGTTCTATTATGAGTCTGTTTGCAGTTTCATAGATACCCTGTATTTAAGACAAGACAGATCTCATTTAGCTCAAGTGGGTTTGTTGGTAAGGGAGATTGTTTATTTTTATATCAGGAGAAATCAGCAAGAGGGAAAACAGACCCAAGATGCTAGGGAAAGGGTCCTGGGGTTGTTCACTTACAGGGAAATCATGGTTTTGTTCAGAAGTGAGGATTTCTTCTTCTCTGAGCTTTTGGAGGAGCCAAAGAGAAAAAATGAAACCATTTTAGGGTGGAGAAAATGTCCATAAGTGCTCATCAGAAGATCACTGAAAGGAAATTTGAGGTTAAACTCTTGACTAATTTTTTTTCTTCCTTAAAGCCTCAAGTCAGCCACAGATACAGTTAAGGTACAGGCCATGCACTGAGACTCCTACAGCATGAGCCGTTGCCAATGGTGCAATCCTTTTGGGTCCTATCACAGACACATCCATCCCCAGGTCTCCTTTATCACCAGAAAAAAGGAGAAAGGCTAAGATAAACTCAAGGAGCAGGGACCATAAAGAAGACACTAACGAGCCTGTTAAGGCTTTTTAATCAGCAGGATCCATTATGGGAAATGTGAATGGCTTCATAGAGTTCCTAATTTCCTACTTATCTCATTAACTATATTTGTGCCACAAATGACTTGACTTTTAGTTTGTTGACAAGAACAGACAAGGGTAATTAAATAATTATAGACAGTAAATGCATTCCACTCTGCATCAGCTAGACAGGAGACAAAAATGAAATGACGACAATTACCCCAGCCCAAGCATTTTCTTTGTGTTCTCTTCATTGACAGTCAAAGGACACAGGCTTCATGCTTCGCCCAGGGTTCTTCACCTCAGTATGGTGCAGGTACCTCAGCATTGGGGTTCCTCAGCATCCCCCAATGTCAGCATCCCATAATTTTAGCAACCAGGTTTCTTCACTTTTAAAGTCACATTTTAATGTTTTCTTTTCTAAAAATTTGAAGTTTTCATGTTATATGCTTTAACATGCATACACAGATTTGCTTTTGATGAATTCCTGGATGTTAAAATTGAACAGTGAGTTCCTTGAACGTGAGCCAATAGACTCAAAAAGATGAGTTAATTTGCCTAAAGTCAAATACCTCTTTATTGGCTCACACAGGATGACAGGACAGATCTATGCAAAGGACCAGAAATGGAAGAGGTAATGAATGCAACATGCCTTCTACCCTTCACATAGCCAATGCTGGATGCCAGCTGCGAATTGACTCTTTAGGCCATGAAAAAGAAACTAAATTCTGCCTGAAATATCTATTGACTGTAAAAGGAAATGTGGAAAGATACAGTTTTAATCTTAAATGTCCCGCTAAGGCCCATGGGTCATGGAGTCACTAGAAGGGAGAGCGGAACCTGTAAGAAGAGGAGCCTGGTGGGAAGGTCTTAGCTCATTGAACTCATTAAAGGCATCCCTTTGAAGGAGATTGAAGGATGGTCAACATCTTCTTTGTCTTTGTCTCCTAGATCTGGGCTCAGTGATTTGATTCTGCAACATTATCCCCTTTTAGATGTGCTACCTTTCCACAGGCCCAAAGCAATGGAGAAACTGATGGTGATCTTGATCAGTGGTTCTCACCCTACCTAATGATGAGAGCCTGTAATACAGTTCCTCATGTTTTTGTGACTCCCAACCATAAATTATTTCATTTCTACCTCACAACTGTAATTTTGCACCTGTTATGAATTGTAATGTAAATATCTAATATGCAGGATATCTGATATGTGACTCCCAAAGGGGTCTTGACCCACAGGTTGAGAATCACTGATCTAGAACTTTTCTAGGTCACTGTGAGCCAAATTAAACTCTGTATCTTGATAAGCTGACTATCTCAGATATCTTGTTATAGTGGGGAGAGGAATACTGTATTACAAGCAGAATTCTGCTGAACCCCATACCAAGACTTCTTACTTTTAGCCAAGGTAAAGGATTCAAATTACCCTATCTTTTTTATTCTTAAAATTGAATATATCAGCTCTTATAAAATCATAGAGAGGTGACTCTCTCTAAAACTCTCAACTATAAAAAAATGTTGTAGATATTTTAATGCAATTGGGTGGCTTTCACATAATCATGTATACTAAATATAATTTATATACATATATATTTGTTGAAAATTTCAACCAATTCTAGTATGCTGTCAGAAATACTGTTTTCCTCTACTGCTATAAGTCACTGGATAAACTTGGGCCCCAAATGTAGCGCCTGCACCACCTGGAACCATGGTCGGGCAAGGGTCTGGAGATTGAATAACACACAGAGACATAGGTCACTCTTGAAACAAGAATGCCAATTTTATTATGTTTCAGGGCAGCTTATATAGGTCTCTCCTTGACTAATGGCCACACCCTAGTTCTCAGGATTTCTCAGCTGCAAGCCCACCAGAAACCACTCCCCTGCCATCAGGAACTCATGAGGATCTCATGCTAAGAGCAGATGCAAGCACAAGAAAACAAGTTGTTTACTCCGGTAGGCAAGAAGTCATAGAAAATTTAGGGTCTGCAGTCCCCAACACCGAAACATATTTGGTGACCTACAACACTTGCTTTTGAACATAAGAATGTACAATCTCATAGCCATTCAGTCTTTGCCAGTATTATAGGCTCAATATTGATGTCCTCTTAGATTCATATGGGTAACTCAATACCCAAAGCTCTTCTTGTCTTTATGCCTTTTATGAAGACACAGAGAAGGTTTCATATGGGAGGAATGGGTCTTTACCAGATACTTAATCTGATGGTTTCTTGGCATTGGATCTCTAGAGCTGAAGGCAATCCATGTCTATTGCTTATAAATTAGTTCAAACCAAGTAACTTCAATGCAGCAGAGGAAACAATGAACAAAATACAGAGACAATCGGAGAATGGGAGAAAACATTTGTCAACTATCCTTCTGACAAAGGATTAATGCCAAGAATACTTAAGAAACTCAACAAAACTCAACTTCTCCGACTAAAATTTGAGTGAACGATCTGGGTAGACACCTGTCACCAGAAGATGTAAGTAGAGAACAGAAATAGACAGAAACTTTAGAAGATCCAACTCAGGGCCAGAAAAATATTAGTGAAACCCAGTCACCCTAGAGATATACTCATTTAGGACCAGTAAACCTCACCTCAGAGATGCAACAAAAGGACTGTGTTGTGCAATGTGGGGCTTGAGATAACGAAACTGGAAGCTGTGTTGTGATTGGTGAAATTAGGTGTGTATGAACATGCCAAACCCCTCTCCTGGCTTTGTAAAGAGTCTTTCTTGTACTCTTTTTTGATTAGTCCCAGGGGTGTCTCTTCCATGCACATTGACCCCAAATCCTGGCCAGTGTTTCAATCTTAAATGCCAAGAAAATTTTCTCCAGAGCAGTCTGACACTGGCCCGTGGTCTTTATCATGGATAAAATGGGCTAAGCAGGCTTTTAATAAAAATCAGACAGAAGCTTGTGTCTCCTAGTCAGAGAAGTTGCAATCTCTGTAAAGGGATGTCTGAATTATCCCAGAAAGCTATTACTAAGGACCCCTGTTTCAGAAGCTCTGAGCTGCCAGCTGAACACTGATGTCCTGCGCTCTGAGTTGTAACACTAGGAGGCAACTGAAGAGAACCAGGAAGCAATGGAGGGAAGGAGCCACAAGAAGATACAAAGAATAGCAGAAGAACAGAAAAGGTGGAGAAGCTGAGGTTATAAAGATGTGAGCTGGGAAGAGCTGGAGGAACCAACAGTCAGACCAAAGGAGCATAACCCTCACTTGCTTAGCTGAGCTCAAGTGATGCTCTAAGCTTTAGAGTTGAGGGTCTCAAAGCCTAAATCTCAGGAACTATAACTTCAGTCGTTGGTGCTGTTACTCTAAGGACCCTTTTAGAGGTTGAACAACCCTTTCACAAAGGCTGCATATCAGATATTTAAGTTATGATTCAAAACAGTAGAAAATTATAAAGTAGCAACAGAATAATTTTTTGGTTGGGGGTTACCACAACACAAGGAACTGTATTAGAGGGTCACACTTTAGGGAAGTTGAGAACTACTGCCTTAGAGCAAAACCTCCAACTTTGAAAGCTTGCGGCCTTAGCCCATAGTTCTCACGGCTTAGTGCTATGGAGCCCTGGATCTTGAAGTTCAACTTGTGAGCCTCTGGAACGCACAACTGCTGATGCAGAAGGACCTGCCTCTTTTCTATCCATGCTTTAATCGAGCAAAAGAACCCAGGAGTAGCCATTTGCCTCAAATCCAGATGCTAATTAGGGCCCTTTGCAGGTGTATACTTTCTTGTTATGTCCTCATGCAGCTGCTTATTGCTACAAGCTGGTAGAGTCGGGAGAGGGAGTGAGAGTGAAATTTGCTGCCTTGTTATATAGATATTAATCATTTAGGTGCAAAGTTCAACCTTTTGACTTCATTCTAATCGAACTGCGTTTAAGTACTTCCTTAGATGCCCCTTCTCCATATGCAACCAATATTAGCCACATTTTTTTCTCAACATGAACAAAATGCCCGACAGGCACAACTTAAGGGAAGAAAGGTTTACTTTTGGCTCATGGTTTCAGAAAGTCACAGTGTACAAGTGAATCATGGCAGGGTTGGCATGGTTGAGTTCAAGGAGCTTGTGACAGAAGCTTTTTGCATCACAGTCAACCAGAGGGCAGACAGTGCCTGGTATCAGGAACAAGGTTATTAGCAGTCAAAAGTCAACCTTATTTCCTCCAGCCTGGCTCAACATAGTTGGGATGTGTATCATATGAACATGCCTTGCTAAATTTTGTTCTTGCCTGACTTTCAGATGATAAGATATGAACCAGGCTCTTTGCACCCATTGAACTGACTTTTGTTTCTTTCCTGTTTGGTGTATAGTTTTAAAAATAAGAAGTAAATTATGAAATTTCCCAAGTGTTTAATAATAGACTGTTTAAGAAGAATTAAAGATTCATAGCTATCAACACAAAATAGAGATAGTATCTGAGTTTTGAAATAGACAAAACAGATTCCAAATCCTGACTCCCTCAAACATGCTCAAAGAATATGGACAAGAACATTACTCTCCTTCGGCAAAAATTGAAACAACAGTGTTAACTTCATGACTACTATGAGGACAAACTGCATTCATTAGACTTTTCCTGAATGCCTAATCGGCACTAGCATTTAAACTGTTTAACAACCATTAACCTATAGGCACTAACACAATGTAAGCAGATACTGTCTACCAGGGAAAGAAAACAAACAAAAAACTATAGGTAAATTTCTACCAAATGCATCTCTGGCCTGATTAAACATGGGACTAGGAAGCTGGGCTAAGATAAATGACTACGAGTGTTTGTGTATCCCCAAATTCAAATGTTGAATCCTACCCTGCGGTGAAACATTTGGTTGTGGGGCCTGTGAAAGATGACTAGATCATAAGGCAGAGCCCTGGAGAATGGCATTAGTGTTTGATTCAAGAATTCTCAGACAGAGACAGCTGTGTGACCTTTTCATGAGACCATGGTGAGAAGGTGCTGTCTCTAAGCCAGGAAACAAATAGAACACCATCAAGCAAATGAATCTCTGACACAAAACTTTGGGCTTCCAGATCTCTAAAAATAAAATTCTGTTGTTTATGACCTTCCCTATCCATGGCGTTTGGATATGGCAGCCCTAACGCACTACGATGTTCAATGTGCTGCTGTGGTGGAAGCGAAAAGACTCTAGTCTCAGGAGTGAAACCAGTCTTTACTGCTGCACTGTTAACATCAAGAATTATTTTATTTGACATTAGTGGGGAGGGGTACAAAATTATGAAAAGATTGGAAGTGTCTATTTAGATTAGGAATAAAAGCAAACTGATTAAGAGACATCTGTCTCATTCTGATCTTTCTCTGTAGCAGGGGTGCGCAGGTTGAGCACTCCACCATCCAGATGTATGAACCTTCTGAATGTTATCAAACACATAAATATTATTAACCACTGAAAATGATAACTATCTCTTATTTCCTGCCATTATATACAGGATCCTACATGATCCTCTGTAGCATGCTAAGGAGGAAATGTTATCTTTATTTAATTGGGGTGGAAACTGAAGACCAGGGAGCTGAGTGAATGCCAAGATGATGTAGCACAGATTCATTTCTCAGTGACGCCCTGGAAGCTGCAGGGATGCCTCAGTCCTGACCCAGTTCTCACCACATGAGGACAAACAGAGGACAAAGATTTTTGCCTGAATAGGGTAGTATTATGTGATGATGCAATCCCTGTCTTACCAAGAAGTGATAACATAGCGTAAAAAAAGCAGTGTAGTATGGCTGAAGGTATGGTTTTGATGTTCCAAGACCATAAGAGAATTCCTCATGTTTGGCAACTGTAGTGTGGTGATATTTATTAAGCATAGGAATCTGATGTCACTTGGTTGTACAATGTTTTGTAACTCATATTACTGCAAGAGGAAAGAAGGTATTTGGTGCTCCTAACTTAGATTCCTTTGACAGACATACAACCATAAGTGAAGTGCTACTAGCTACTAGCAAGAAAACAGAAGACCATTTCTAGAGCTACATGCTCTCCCAAGATAGATGATTATCATCAGAAAAATCATCCACCATAATCAAGTCGGCTTCATTCCAGAGATGCAGGGATGGTTCAATATATGAAACAATGTAATCCACCATATAAACAAACTGAAAAATAAAAACCACATGATCATCTTATTAGATGCTGAAAAAACTGTCAACAAAATACAACATCCTTTTACGATAAAGGTCTTGGAGAGAGCAGGGATACAAGGAACATACCTAAACATAATAAGGGCAATTACAGCAGACCAACAGCTAACATCAGACCAAATGGAGAGAAACTCACAGTGATCCTACTGAAATCAGGAACAAGACAAGGTTGTCCAGTTTCTCCAATTCTATTCAATATAGTTCTTAAGGTCCTAACTAGAGCAATAAGACAACAAAAGGAGATCAAGGTGATACAAATCGGAAAAGAAGAAGCCAAACTCTCACTATT
This sequence comes from Ondatra zibethicus, assembly GCA_004026605.1. Lineage (NCBI taxonomy): Eukaryota > Metazoa > Chordata > Mammalia > Rodentia > Cricetidae > Ondatra > Ondatra zibethicus. The sequence continues at coordinate 11,848 of PVIU01018041.1, forward strand.
TTCTGATAATATGCTAGCTTACATAAGCAATCCCAAAAATTCTACCAAGGAACTACTACAACTCATAAACACTTTCAGTAATGTAGGAAGATACAAGATTAACTAAAAAAAAAAATTTTAGCCCTCCTTTACACAATGGTAAATGGGCTGAAAAAGAAATCAGAGAAACATCACCCTTTATAATAGCCACAAATAGCATAAAATATCTTGAAGTAACTAACCAAACAAGTAGAAGACCTGTGTGTCAAAAACCTTAAATCTTCAAAGAAAGAAATTGAAGAAGATACCAGAAAATGGAACGATCTCTCATGCTCTTGAGTAGGCAAAATTAACATAGTAAAAATGGCAATCTTACAAAAAGAAATCTACAGATTCAATGCAATGCCCATCAAAATTCCAGTAAAATTCTTCACAGACCTTGAAAGAATGGTACTCAAGTTCATATGGAAAAGCAAAAAACCCAGGATAGCCAAAACAATCCTGTACAATAAAGGAACTTCTGGAGGCATCACAATTCCTGACTTCAAACTCTACTACAGAGCTACAATACTGAAAACAGCCTGATATTGGCATAAAAACACACAGGAGGACCAATGGAACTGAATTGAAGACCCAGATTTTAATCCACACACCTATGTTGACAAAGGAGCAAAAAATATAAAATGAAAAAAGCATATTTAACAAATGGTGCTGGCATAACTTGATATCAACATGTAGAAGAATGAAAATAAATCCATATCTATCATCATGCACAAAACTCAAGTCCACTTGGATCAAAGACCTCAACAACATAAAGCCCATCACACTGAACCTCATAGAAGAGAAAGTGGGAAATACACTTGAACTCTGGCACAGAAGACCACTTCCTAAATATAACCCCAGTAGCACAGACACTGAGAGAAACAATAATTGGGACCTTCTGAAACTGAAAAGCTTCTGTAATGCAAAGGGCATGGTCAACAAGACAAAATGGCAGCCTACAGAATGAGAAATGATCTTCACCAACCCCACATTGGACAGAGGTCTGATCTCCAAAATATACAAATAACTCAAGAAATTGGTCATCAAAAGAGTAAATAATCCAATAAAAGTGGAGTACAGATCTAAACAGAGAACTCTCAACAGAAGAATCTAAAATGGCTGAGAGACATTTGAGGAAATGCTCAACATCCTTAGCCATCAGAGAAATGCAAATCAAAACAACTCTGAGATTCCATCGTACACCTGTAAGAATGGCCAAGATCAAAAACACTGATGACAACTTATGCTGGAGAGGATGTGGGGTACAGGGAACACTCCTTCATTTCTGGTGGGAATGCAAGTAGGTACAGTCCCTTTGGATAGCAATATGGCAAGTTCTCAGAAAATTAAGAAGCAACCTTCCTCAAGACCCCACAATACCTCTTTGGGTATATATCCAAAGGATGCTCAATCTTATTACAAGGACATGTGCTCAATTATATTCACAGCAGCATTTTTTTGTCATAGTCAGAACCTGGAAACAACCTAAATGCCCCTCGACCAAAAACTGGATAAGGAAAATATGGTACATTTACACAATTGAGTACTACACAGCAGAAAAAAATGACATCTTGAAATTTGCAGGCAAATGAATGGAACTAGAAAACATCATTTTGAGTGAGCTAACCCAGACCCAGAAAGACAAATAATCATATGCACTGACTCATAAGTGGCTTTTAGCCATAAAGTAAAGAAAACCAGCCTTTAATTCACAATCCCAGAGAACCTAGACAACAATAAAGACCCTAAGAGAGACATACATGGGTCTAATCTACATAAGAGGTAGAAAAAGACAAGATCTCCTGAGCAAATTGGGAGCATGGGGACCATGGGAGAGGGTTGAAGTGGAGGGAAGAGGAAGGGAGGGGAGCAGAGAAAAATGTAGAGCTCAATAAGTTTGTTTTTTTTTTTAAGATAGATAGGAGAGCATCAGAAGAAGAGGCTAGAGAGGTGTGGGCTTCAGTTGGGAGCTTTCCAGCAGCACCCACAGAAGCTATGATGAGTAGCATTGCCAACTAAAGTGGAGCCTGTCACAATACATGGGAAAGGGAATTAAGGGGAATAACCATCACTGGTAGAGCCCAGCTACTTTCTGCAACCACTGCATCCCTCTTGTGTTTTAGAAAAGACAAATAAAGACAATTTAAATGAGGCTAGAGCAGTTAACAGGAAGGGCTGAACATGATCTTGGAGAAATTCATTCCATCACCAGTGCATCTGTTCTCTTCTAGACTGAGGCTGCCTCTCCATGGAAACAATCAGATCTGAAACAAAGACCTGATGACGAAGGGCTTGCGAGCATCCTAACTGATTTCATCACATATACTTTCAAAAGCTCATTGGATAGTTCACTGAAAATATTCATTCCTCTGCCATGTGTGAAGAGAATGTAAAGATAATGGTCAGCGATGACTCCGCTCTTGAGAAGCTCAGGACCAAAGGGAAAAGGCTATCCAGTGAACCAACTCCTAAAGTAGTCACCCGGGTATGGGTCTTTAGATGATGCGAATTACAGTGCTGAAAATGAGGGTCTCGTGGAACTCTATCTTCCAGGCATGACATAACCATTGCCATCTTGAGATCGTTAGTTTTGATATCTCACATGAGACCCTTGCAGTATGAGTACTAATACAGCCTTAATAACACTCTCTGAAAGAAAGGAGTAGGGGCAGCCCTCAGACTTTCTTCCCGGAGATTCTAGCCACTCACTCCTTCTCCCTCTCTCCCATCTACTTACAATGCTGCCCCAGCTGCATGTAGTCTTGTGCATAGAAGATTGAGAGAAGCTGGAGAGTTTTCAGGAGCAACTGCCCACAAGTAAAGGATACTCCAGCAATGTAGACTTCATGATTTCTCTTGCATGCTAAATTAATGCAGCTTTTGGGCCATACTCTTGTGATAAGCCCCCAAATCAATGATTCCATAAGAGACTCAAATTAGCTCAAATCCAAGTCTAACTTTGGATGGAATTGTTTTTTGGTTTGTCATTGACCTATGAATCTGGGCTGAATATGTATGCGTGTATGTATGTATGTATGTATTCCCAGGAAAAGTCACAGTTGGAGATGCTACAGAGAGACAGAGCAAAGGGAAAATGAAGATGAGGAGGAGGGGAAAGGAAATCAACTATGAAGAGAGGGTCCATACAAAGGAAAGTATCTGGCTATATCTACCATGATACTATGAGACAAGCTTAGTGAGACAAGCCTGGCCCCCATTTTCTTGATTGTTTTTAAAGGTTCTAGCAACAGAGATACAGGATAGAGTTCAAAAGCCTAATTCATCAAAGAAGCTTTTCTTTATACAAAATGGAGAACATTGCAGAAAAGCACAACAGGTCATAGTGCAGAGATCAAGAGTTCATGTGGAGTCCAGCCCCAGTGGATACATTTCCTGTACCTAAAACTCAGGGAACATCACAGAAAAGAGAGTAGGAAGATTTTAAGAGCCAGAGGACCAGGAAGACTACTGTGAGAGTATATCTCCCAGAAACAACAGAGAAACTGCACCCACCATATCTTAATAAAAGATATCTGAAGTGCCGAAATAGGACCTGAACAATGATAATACCAATAGGCGTGCTAACTTATCAGGGAGAATTCTCATGGGGTCCCACCCCTAGACAAAGAACTACAGGCAATTAATGACTACTGAGAGAAGATAATTAGCCTCTCCAAGGGACAAGCCCACTAATTGGTTATTCAATACAAAGTCGTCAACCCTGAAATCATGTACACACAAATCACACTAAATGAACTCAACAGAGTATATTATGCTCCCCCTCTCTATCTCTATCTATCTATCTATCTATCTATCTATCTATCTATCTATCTATCTATCTCTGTGTATATAAAAAAGATGCCATCAATCTGGGAAGGAATGAGGAATCACAGGTCAAAGTTGGAGGAAGAACAGGGAAGGGAAGTGTAGTTATATTTTAATTACATTTTTAATAGAAAAAATTGAAAAAGACCTATTTTATCATGGTTCATTGAGTGGCTTAAAGTGGAAGAAAAATTAAGTGTATTATCCTGGCTTTGCCAGGTCTTCAGAAAATACATTAAAAAATCCTTTCCCATCCACGCAGTTGAAGGCAGTGTAATGGCTGAGCCGAAACTAGAGCACATGTGCACATTCTGTTCGCCCCTCCCTTCTCAAGGCTGGAGCAGCTGCCCCACTGTGGGAGAGAGTGCAGAGCAGCTGCAAGTGAGCAAACACAGCTTTCATAAGAGACAGACCTGGTGCCCATGTGGCGTGGCAGGGTGTGAGGGAGACGGATAACCCTTATTCATTTGCCGCTTGAGAAAGTGTGCTTGGGATGGTCCGCACATTTATCTGCTTTTCATAATGGATTAGAAGCAAAGTGGAGAATGTGAAGCTCCCGAAGCTCCAAAGAAAACAGTTGACATTCTGCCTGCTGTGATTTTCGACCAATATTTTACCTTGCTGATCTCCTTTGGAAAGATTTCAGAAGATGGCTGGAAGACTATGCATTGATTGAATCCTGCATACAGTCCTCAGGGATGGGTTATCCTCTTTCCTGAGGCAGCCATGATGCTCCTACTGAGCATCATTCTTCCTAGGGCCACTGCTGTCAATGAGGACAGTGGTATCAAACTATTTCTGGAGGAGACAAAGCAGTCTTTCAATTCCTGGTCTGTTTCCTAAGTGGTCTCATGCAAACTATTTAAATGCTTTAATCCTGAGATGAATCCCAACTCAGTATCAGTAGCATAAAATACTAAAGTAGAGAGCAATGTAACTGGCTTACTGTCTTCCATTTATCATTTATGATTTTCCTTTTTCCTTAAAATGGGTATCTATCTTTTTTTGAAGATGAAGAGAGACTGAAATAAGGAGGGCACCAAGAATTTACCCACTGTTATAAAGTTATCAAATACCCTAGCTATAACTTGTACCTTTGTGTCAGTCTTGATTGCCTAAGCCTGCCTCTCTATGGGAAGTAGTGGTAGACTGTAGCGGTAGATTTAAAGTAAACTGACTCACCGAGGGACACCCTAAGTACTCACAGGGTGCTCATGGCAGGCCATTATTACAGGCTGGGCATGACATGCACTCAGGTTCATGTGTTGAAAGTTCCTACTCTATAGCAGTACTATTGAGTGATAGTGGGGTCTTGAGGGTGCAAAAAGCATCAATAGATGAATTCATTGATAATTTGATGAATGGGTTATTTGGAACTGAGGCCTAAAAAGAGAAATCAGACAATAGGGCATGTAGGGATCTGCCTTTATAGGAAAAAGAAAGCTTCATCAACAAATGGTATTGGTGTAACTGAATGTTAACATGTAGAAGAATGCAAATAGATCCATATCTGTCACCATGAATAGATATCACAAGGCCCAGTGGATCAATGACCTCAACATAAATTCAGCTACACTGAACCTGATAGAAGAGAAAGTGGGAAGTAGCCTTGAATGCGTCAGCACAGGAGACCACTTCCTAAATAAACTACCAGTAGCATAGGCACTGAGATCAACAATAAGTGGGACCTCTTAAAACTGAAAAGTTTCTGTAAGGCAAAGACATGGTAAATAAGAAAAAACAGCAGTCTACAGAATGGGAAAAGATCTTCACCAACCTCACATCTGACAGAGGGCTGATCTCCAAAATATACAAAGAACTCAAGAAACTAGACATCAAAATAGCAAATAATCCAATTTAAAAATTGGGGACAGATCTAAACAGAGAATTTTTAAAAGAAGAACCTCAAATGGTCAAAAGACATTTAAGTAATTGCTCAAATCCTTAGTCATCAGGAAAATGCAAATCAAAACGACTCTGAGATACCATCTTACACCTGTCAGAATGGCTAAGATAAAAAAAAAACACTGATGATAGCTTACACTGGAAAGGATATGGAGAAAGGGGAACACTCATCCCCTGCTGATGTGAATGCGAACTTGAACTGTCACTGTGGAAATCAGTGTGACGGTTTCCCAGATAAATGGGAATCAATCTACCTCAAGACCCAGCAATGCAACTCTTGGGCATATAGCCAAAGGATGGTCAGTCATACCACAAGGACAATTGCTCAACTATGTTCATAGAAGCATTATTCATAGTAGCCAGAACCTGGAAACAACTTAGATGCCCTTCAATCAAAGAATGGGTAAAGAATATGTGGCACATTTACACAATGGAGTATTCCTCAGTGATAAAAAACAATGACATCTTAAAATCTGCAGGCAAATAGATAAAGCTAGAAAAGGTAGTGCTGAGTGAGGTAACCTAGACCCAGAAAGACAAACAGGTATGTACTCACACATAAGTGGATATTAGATGTAAAACAAAGGATAGCCAGGCTATGATCCATAGCCCCAGAGAAGTTAGGTAATAAGGAGGACCCTAAGGGGGATGCATGGATTGCCCAGGAAAGGGGAAATAGATGAGATCTCCTGGGTAAACTAGGGATTAAGGGGAGTAGAGGGGAGGGGATGGGGGATGATAACATGAGGAATGTGGATGGCAGAGTTGGGAGAGGGACAGAGTGGAAGAGCAATGAAAGAAATAAAAGATATAAGGGGGCAGTATAGGGTTAGGGAGAATCCTGGTGCCAGAGAAACTCCCAGGAATCCACAAGGATGACCCCAGCTAAGACTCCTAGCAATAGTAGAGAGTGTTGGGCAGAGGCTGTTTATTTCCCATCTGCCCTGACTCAAATTAATCACACAGAAACTATATTATTTGCAATACTGTCTGACCAATAGCTTAAACGTATATCTGGCTAACTCTTACATCTTAAATTATTTCTATTATTTTAGAATTTATCATGAGGCTTGTGGCCTACCAACAAGGTTCTAGCTGGCAGCTTATGTCTTTCTCCTCTGGCAGCTACATGGCTTCTCACTGACTCTGCCTACTCTCTCTCTATATAGATCTCTTCCAGCCTGACTTTATTCTGTTAAGCCATTGGCCAAAAGCAGCTTCTTTGTTGCCATTAACCAATGGCAATAAAACATATTCATAGCATACATCACCTCCCACATCAAGAGAGAATGCCTGAACCAGCCTTCCCCTATAATCAGATTTGTGACTACCCTAATCATCATAAAACCTTCTTCCAGTAACTGATGGAAGCAGATGCAGCAAACCACAGCTAAGCACTAGGCTGAGCTCTGGGAATCCAGTCAAAGGCATAGAGGAGGGATTACATGAGCATGCGGGTTCAAGGTCATGATGGGGAAACCCACAGAGACAACTGACCTGAGCTTGTAGGAGTTCACAGACTCTAGACCAACAGCTAGGGAGATTGCATGGGAGTGACCTAGGCCCTCTGCATGTGGGTGACAGTTGTGTAGCTTAGTCTGTTTGTGGGGCCTTTAGTAGTGGCATCAGGATCTGTCCCTAGCTCATGAGCTGGCTTTTTGGAACCCATTCCCTGTGATGGGATGCCTTGCTCAGTCTTGATGCAGGGTAGGGGTTTGGTCCTGCCTTAATTTGATGTGCTAGGCTTTGTTGACTCCCCATGGAAGGCCTTACCCTTTCTGAGGAATGGGTGGAGGAGGGGTAAAAAGAAGGCACTGGGCAGGGAGAAGAAAGGAGAGAGGGAAAACTGTGGTTGGTATGTAAAATAAATAAAAAATTAAAATAAAAAAAGAAAGCTATACCTTGTTCATGTCCTTCCCAACCCAACACTTATTTCTAGCTATAACAGGGTGATCAGGTTCCTCTGCCTCATACTTCCACAATATCATACCATTCTGCCTCACCTAAAGCCAAAGCAATGGAGCAAACTATGGACTAAAACCTGTGAATGGAATTAAACTAAGCTGTTCCTCCTCCTAAGTTGTTTGGTTTTCCCCTGTAATTGTCACAACAACGAAAAGCTAATCAGTGCAGCATGCATGTGAGAAGAATAGAAGAGAAATGAAAAGTTCTCATGGGCACCCATGCTGGGTTTGGACTCAGGACAACCATACCTGAGACTTTCTGTGCACTGATGCAAATCGCTTTCTCTTCGTCATTGTACCTTCTCCAAATGTGCGCAACACTTGTGGTCTTCCTTAGCCAACTAAACCCATTTGATTTGTAACTCGATGCAAGTTGATCTGTGTCTTCATCACTCTTACAGATAAACCACACTCTTTAAATGGTTAAGTACTTCTTTTGCTTTTGGCTACCCGATGACACTCTGTCATTTCCTTGCTTTATCAATGCTCTCAGACGTCATCATCATTCCTCATCATCTCTAAAAGAAGTACCACTGAATGGATTGGAAAGAAGTGGATAAAGCAGGGTGTGTCTGTTAATAGATGACTAAGCATCATTCTTTCAGTCTTGTTATCTGTTAGAAGAAGAAATATCAGGTTCTCTCTCTCTCCCTCCCTCCCCCTCCCTCCCTTCCTCCCCCCTCCCTCTCTAAATAGCCATCTCATTTCTACCACCACTTTCCTTCATTGTTACTTAAAATTGGTCCTATTTAAAAGCCTATGAAATTTTGTAGAACTACTTTCTAAATAAACCTAAGAATACTTTAGAATGATTATTCTATGCTAGCCCTCCAAATTGTGGTATCATTTTGCTCAAAACTTTTAAGCAATTGGAGCTTGAAAGCAAATTACAATTACTGAAAATCAAGGTCTGCAAATAAAGAGATGTGATAATGTACCTTGACAAAGGTACAGAAAGAGCCAGAAAAACTAAACAATTAAAGCTCAAAGGGCATACTGTATTCCACTCTAAAACGTTAAATTATTCAATCTGAAGGAATCTTTCTAATGTAATCCTATTTTTAATTGAATGAAATTATATTTTCTACTAAGATGAAATAAGAGTTAAAATGCATAATTTTGTAGCTTCTAAATATAGAAAAATGTTCAAACCTTGAAAGCATCCACAATTATTTGACATTTCATCTTATAAAATATACACACTATAGAAAAACAACATATTGAGGGGAAATGTCTCCATTGGTGAAAACATGGCAAAAACTTTTACATATTTCAGTACAAAAGTAGAAGGAAGAATGTTATTAATCTGTCAGAATTTACTCTGTAACTGCTTGGGTATCTTTTTATTTATAACAAGAGTTTTCTACATCGAGATTACAATCCTAAAAAGATCCAGTTTTTCGGTATTCAAAATTGCTCATTTACTACCCAGTTCTGGTATCTTTGAAAAAGATTTCAGGCAATTTTATGGTAAAAACAAAATACAACCAATTTAAGAATGCTAAGGCTTTTAAGAGCTGGGATATTGGTGCTATAGGTAAGTGGACATGTCCCACAAGTTGGAGAGCCTGAATTTGGATCCCCAGAGCCCTTGTAAATGTCAGGAGTGCTTGGTGGCCTGTGTGTAATTCCAAAGTAAAGAAGGTGGAGATGGGGAATTCCTCGAGCAAGTTTGCTGGACAGACTAGCCAATGGGGTGAGTTCTGGGTTTAGAGTCTATCTCATATACTTGGTGAAGAGCTATTGAAAGACATCTGTCAACCTTTGACTACACATCCATCCCTGCCCCACATAAACACATGTACAAACATGCAGTCATGCATACACATACATATGTACACAACCCATGTATATTCATACAAAAATAATAGGATGTTGATGCCCGTGAACGACAATGACAGCCAGCAGGGCATGATGACCCTAAGGGTGCAGTGATGGCATGCGAACTTTGGTGGCAACTACAACTCTACTTGTAGTTAAGGTCCACTCGGCAAGAAAGAAATCACATCTGGTATGAGCAACCTAGTCAACCACCCAAGGAGAGTGAAGTCATAGATCTTGGAGGAGAACTTACAACCGCCAAATTACCAAACTAGTAACAATCCCCAACTACCTCTATATATTAGTCCTTAGACCCACAGATAAGAGTAGGAGTCACTTCTCATCTGGGAAACTTTTCTTTGCCACAGACATAGATCATTATAGAAAACACAATCAGCCAAAATGCTGAGCTGTGGAGCCCAGTCATGATGGGTACATCCACAGAACAACTCCATTTCCAAGGCTCAGGGACCACTGCAGAGGAGGTGATAGCAAAATTGTAAGAGGAAGAGGATCAGGGAGTTTGTTGTGAGAGCGTGTCTCCTGGTAATGTGAGGCACTGTACCCACAAAAGCTCAAGAACGTGACTGCCTCAACATGAGCTGAACAAAGACAACAATAAACCCGAACAACTGGATGAGGGAAAGCCCTAGAGGCCCCAACCCTATACAAAGGACTACAGGCAACTGTGAAATATTGAGAGTGGGGGAAATAGTCTTGTCCAAGGAAGGGCACAATGACTTGTTTTCCTATATCACATGATCAGTCCTGAATATATACATATAAGCAATATTACTCAGATAAGGCAGATTGTATTTAGGGATATATATGTATATATGCATGCATATTACTATATACATGTAATAAACAATGAAAAAAGAAGCTGTATATTTGAAAGATAACAAGGAGGGGTATAGAGGAGGGCTTGAAGGGAGGAAAAGAGAGGGGGGAAATTAAGTAGTTATATTATAATCTCAAAAATAAAAGAAAGGAAAAATGAATTCTCTAGGAAATAGCAATGATTCTAAGTAAAATCAGATGTGAGTGTGTATAGGAATAAAGAGGGAATTCATGCTTGTACTGGAATCCTAGCCAGCTTCTTGGGCTTGTGAAAAAGACTTTACAGCAAATGGAGGCCAGAAAATCACATCTGGATACAATACAGAGATCAACACATTAGAGAAAACCCAGCCCCAATGAATACATACATCTCCATCATGACCCTGCATCTATGGCTCAGGAAACATCACTAAAGAGGGGGGTAAATGATTGTAAGAGCCAGAATAGCAATAAGTCTCCAAGAAAACAGTCTATCCTAGAAATGGTCATATAAACAAGAGTTGAACAATGGTAATAGCCATGGACATGCTAACATGGAAGGGGGAAGATTTCTCAGAGTCCTACCCCTAGACAAAGACGTACAGGCAACTATTGACTGCTGGGAGAAGAAGAACTAGCCTGTACCAGGGATGAGCACCATTTTTGGTTGTCCTGTGCAGAGTGGTTATCCCTGAAATCATATACACACAAACAACTGAAACAGACTCAGCAGTTGCATTTGTGCGTGTGTGTATATACATATGCATGTATGTACATAGGTATGTAACAGTAATAATTTAAAGAGAGGCTATCAATTTGAGAGTAGTGAGGCATGGGAGAGGCTTGAGGGAGAAAAGAGGAGGGAGCAGAATATAATTTTATTTTTGTTCAAATATTTTTAAATATAAATCATTCTATTTTTAATAGCTAGATAATAAATATAGATTTGTATTTAATATTTATCTTAAAATACAAGTACATATGCTACTTAAATATTTTTGAGAGTTTTATTTGTGAAAATAGTTCTGATTCAAACTCTTCCATAGGTCCATAAAGATGATTAAATGTCTCTTCACACACATACTATACATACATGTGGTATATATGTTTATATATTAGTACCTATCTGTGTGCATACTTAAAAAAAACTATTTCATTCCTGAAAATGTTGTGATTTGGATGGCATTATGATGTTTCTCACAGGCGCATATGTTTGAACATTTGTTCCCCAACTGATGGTGCTATTTTAGGAAGTTGTAGCATGCTGGGCACATGGAGGCCGAGCTGATGGACACAGGCTGAGAGGGCCATATACTGGCCAAGCTGTAGTTTAGTGTTTCTGCTTCCTGATCCACCCAGATGTGAGAAGTGGCAACTGCAGGCTCCAGCTGCCCCATCATGTCTTTCTGACGTGGGATGTCTGTCTGTATGCTGTGAAAATGTTTTATTACCACTGGTTAATAAGGAAGCTGATTTGGCCAATAGCCAGGCAGAATAGAGTCAGGCAGAAAATCCAAGCAAAAATACAGTGTAAAAGAGGTAGAGTCTGGGAGACGTCAGCAGTCGTTGAAGGAGTAAGATGCCATAGCATTATTGGTAAGCCACAGAGCATGTGGCGATATACAGATGAAAAGAAATGGGTTAATGTAAGTTGTATGAGCTAGTTAATAACATACCTGAGCTGCTAGACCAAACAGTTTGTAATTAATGTTAAGCCTCAGAGTGGTTATTCAAGAATAGCAGGTGGGAGAGAAACCTTCAGTTACACCTTTCTTGCCATGATGGCGACTATATTTCCTGGAACTGGGAGTCAGAAAACTTTTCCCTTGGGTTTCTTCTGTTGGTTCTTTTATCAGAATAATAATGAATACAGATGATGAAGCACCTGAGTATCTAACATACCATAAAAATATGTGTCTTCTATAAATACTTCTGAGATAAGGGAGCCTAAAATGTCATGTCTTCAGATGTCCTTTTGTTATAGTTAAAAGCAAAAGTGCTGTTTCTGTGGGTATCCCCATCGTGGTCTTAACCCCTTTGCTCATTATCACTTCTTCCTCTCTTTGACGGGTCTCCAGAAGCTCGGCCCAGTGCTTTGCTGTGGACCTCTGCGTCTGCTTCCATCAGTTGCTGGATGAAGGTTCTAGGATGACAATTAAAGTAGTCATCAAGCTGATTGCAGGGGAAGAACAGTTCAGGCCCCCTCTCCACTCATTGACTCTGGACTGATGGCGGAGTTAACCAGCATAGGACCAAAGTAGGCCCTCTGAATGTGGGTGACAGTTGTATGGCTGGGACAGTCTGTGGGGACACTGGCAGTGCAGCCAGGATACTGTTAGAACTATATTTTTGGAGCTCATTCTCATTGGAGGGATAGTTTGCTCAGCCTAGATATAGTGGGGGAGGGACTTGGTCCTGCCTCAAAGCAATGTGCTAGACTTTGTTGACTCTCCATGGGAAACCTTACCCTCTCTAAGGAGCGGATAGGGAGCAGTAGGAAGGGAGGGAGTGGGAACTGGGATTGACATGTAAAATTTCAGCTAAATAAAAAGAAATAAAAAAGCAAAAGTGCTATCAAGGCAGATAGGCTTGTGTTTCTTCACCAGAAATAACACTGCCGTGAGCCAAGTTCTCCCTGCCAGAGACAGTGCTTTCTTATTAACTCGTTAACTTATCTTTGAGCATTCCTTTTGGGGTACTAACTATGTAACAAAAATTATTGTACAGGCATTAGTATAAAGGTAACTAACAGAAAAAAACCAGCTCCTGTTAGATAACAGAAAATTCACCTAGCATATAAAACAGTGTACATACTGGATCTCCATGGTTTGATAATCAGATAAGGAATCCCAGATGTTGGTGGAAGGCTGTCCCTGTTCCAAGACTGTTTGACTATGGTAGGAAGGAAGCCAGTGAGTTACCATGAGACCTTATTCAGAATCTGGATTCTTGGCATGTCAGAAGAGAGACACTGATACGTTAATAAGGCTAAGTAGAAATCCTGATGCTTAGATTGTGAGTCAAAATTATCAGAATGCATCACATTGTATTTTACTTAAAGAATTGTGCTTTATATGTACAAAAGGCATGGAAGCAGTTATCCCTCTGGTGACAATGGGCATCTTCCACACCGATTTGTGATTTCCATGTATCGTTTCCTTTTATCCTTTTTCTGTGTATACAAGTGTGTGTGGGTTCATGTGAGTATAGTTGTGTATGTGCATATATGTGCATTTGTGTAAGGAGACCAAAGGTCAACTTCAGGCCTAAGTCCACCAGTGCTAATCTCCTTGTTTGCTGAGGAAGGGCCTCTCACTAGGCTGAAACTCATGGATTAAGACAAGCTTGCTGGCCAGTGTGCCTTAAGATCTCACTGCTTAGGCCTTCCAAGTGCTGGCATTATAAGTATGCTTCATCATACTGAACTTTTAACTTTTATTTAAAATTTCATACATGTATATTATGCATTTTTCCTTAACTATGCCTCCCATTTATTCCCTTCCTTCCAATTCCTCACCTATCCCAAAGACTTTTCTTTCCAACTTCACATGTTCTCTCTCTCTCTCTCTCTCTCTCTCTCTCTCTCTCTCTCTCTCTCTCTTTAAAATCCATTTAGTATAGTCTCTGAATGCCTGGATCTAGGAGCATTAACAGCCTTTCAGAGGCTACATCCTGAAGAAAATGAATTCCCTTCAGCAGCCTTGGGTACCAGGAATCAAACTGTGTCCTTTTGCATGTATGGAAGAATTTTAGAAAAAGCCTTCTCCCTAGCCTTCAAGAGTCCTTTTTTTTTTTTTTTTTTTTTTTTACTGAAAGGAAATAAAACTCCTCAAAAATGTTTCAGATAAGCTATATGCATATTTCTTTTTTATTGATTTTATTGAGCTTTACATTTTTCTCTGCTCCCCTCCCTGCCTTTCCCCTCCCTTTCAACCCTCTCCCATGGTCTCCATGCTCCCAATTTACTCAGGAGATCTTTTATTTTTCTACTTCCCATGTAGATTAGATCCATATATGTCTCTCTTAGGGTCCTCATTCTAATGAGGGAACAAGAAACTCTTACTGGGCATGTCCAAATGACAGAAAATCCAACTGATGGGGACTATCACTAGCCAAAGACCAAGCAATCTAAGTGACAGATAAGCAGAAAGACATTCACTGTTTGAATCATTTAGGACGATAGAAGAAAAAACCTCAATCAGCTACACTGACAGGCGCCAAGAAACCAGATTGTTATATAAAATGGTAAAAGAGGTAGCTTTCTCAGAGAAGTTTACAAATATACTCTCTAGCATGTCTTTATGTCTTCTCTCTCTATCCCTCCCTGCTTCCTTCCTTTCCTCCCCTTCCCTCCCTCCTTCCCTCCCTCCCTTCTTTCTTTCCATTCTATCTTTCTTCCTTCCTTTTTTCTTTCTACCCACTTCTGCTTCTTTTAATCCTCATGCCAAAAATATTTATTAAATATGTATTTTAATAAATTGCAACTCTGCTTTGAAACAATAACAACAAATGTTAAAAAAAGAATCTATCATTTTTTCCTTTTCTTATGATGTTATCATCAATGACTTACCACACATTTGATTAAAGTTCTCAATATAAAATTGTGTCAGATAAAACATAAAGAATAAATGATAAAATAGTATTCCATCATCTTTAAAGCTCATGGATATAGACAAGGAATGTTAGTGGCTGTTAAAATCATAAAAAGGTCATCAGGCATTAAGTATCCACTAAAAGTGGAGATGTTGACATGCCACAGTGTACCACCCTTGAAGTAGTCTTGATCAAAGCATGAAATCTGGATGTGATCAAGCTTTACTAAATAACTACACTTTACAGACAGAGGGGAAATACAGTGGGCATCCTGGGAAAGTAGCCCACAAATGGCTCTTAAGAGAGCTTCAACAGGACAATGCTTCTGGTTCCTTCTAATATGCCTTGTCAGGCTGGGTAGGATTAGGGATAGGTGACAGACAATAAGCTCATATGACTTAAGAGAGATACCAGCTAACTGAAATGTGGGCATTATTTAAAAGTGATGTTTTAAAAATGATTGCTTTATTCATTCACTCATGGCCTTGTGTGTGCTAAGCAACTTTCTACCATTAACCTTTGCCTTCCCTATAACTAATAATTGAAATTATCTACATATTCAAGTATATATTGATACACATGTGCATTCAAGTATTTATTTGTGTATACTCAAAACTGGAAATAACTGTATTTGATGATATAATGTGATTCTGCTTTTTAGGTATCAGCGGTATTCTTTACTCATTAGCAGAAGAGGCTTATGAAGCCTCACTACTCTTTGAAGAACTACTAGCAGTTAGTGGATGCTAGGAGAGAGGGAATCATTTGATTCAGTGGAATAACCACTAGCATCTTATCCTTGCTCCAGTAAATAACTCCATACCCATACTTGGTTAAGAAACACTGATTAAATTCAGTGAGTCACAGAAAAATAACAAGAGACAAGTGAGGGGAACCTTGTTGGGATGAATAAGGAGTTCAGTAGGATTGGGAGGGAGATGAGAGAGGTTAATGGGAGGTGAAAATGAGCAAAATTAATTATATACACATATAAAATATTAAAAATTAAACCTAAAAAGTTAATCCTTAGAAAAACACACTATAAAATACAAAATGATAAAATTATAGCTCATCAAATACTTAAGCCATCAATTTTGAAAATGACAAGAACATATCAAACCAGAATACTGTTGGGAGAATATAGATTCTAAGGCTTTGGAGTAAGTTAGTACTCTGATTTCTAGACAAATTCTATCATTCAATGTGTGTATGTGTGTGTGTGTGCGTGCGTGCATACATGTGTGTGTGTGCATGTGCACACGTACAATTTTAGGTTATTCCATTGAAGAATAGATGAGATATATGGAAGCTCTGGGTGACATGTACAATCATATGAATTTGAATTTTCTCTCCTAAAATCTGTTTCTGGAAAACAAAAGCAAAAACAAAAACAAACCATAGACCTGAGCTAACTAGCTGTAAGTAGCTTCCCCAACTTGACATGCTTTGCCTCTAAGCCAAAGAATTGCCACCTAGGAGATGTCAGTTATGAAGTAGAATCTGTGTGGCATTTTCTCTACTGCTACCACCAGAACCAAGAGAACTCTTTATGCTCTTTCATGATTGTGCTTTATCCAGATGTCATTAAATCCCTCTTCATGGATGGAGAAGTTGCACATGCTGTTCAGAATTGCTCACACTGGATCCCACTTTCTTACTCTTCTGAGCAGCCAATAATCTTGAGGTTGAGATAGTCACTAAGATCCACCACAAATATTACCCAACAGTCCTTCTCACTTTGATCAAATCAAACCCTCTGATGGGGCAGCCACTCATCAAGGTCTTTCCTGGCCTATTATAATCTTTCTTTTGGTCTGACAGGACCAAAAGATATTTCAGCGAAAACTGAAATATCTCACAGTGACAAAGATAGGGAAAAAGGAAGGAGGGAGGGAGGAAAGGAGGGAAGGCAGAAAAGACGGAGTAAGGAAAGCAGAGGAGAGAAGAAAGAAAATATAAACATGATGAACACTGAGGAAGACTCCTTTATAAATACTGCAATTTTCAAAGACCAGCAGACATCAGTGATGTGGGCAAGACTCTCGTTTTATAGTGGCAGAATTGAAGCTTTGTAACAAACACATTACTGAATGCCACAGCCAATCAGACTTATCTACTTCAAATTCAGACTGCAGCATTCTACCACTCAAGCTCCAATCCCCCCTCCACATCCTGCATCTCACTCCCACACCAGGAGATCAACTGAGTGTGGGTTCTCCATCTTTCTGAAGTTGTCATCCTGCTTCTAGTGTCCCTTCCACTGCTCCTATCAGTTCTGTTTTTCAGAGAAAGATCTGTCAAAGGCATTATGTGGCTGGGATGGTAGCTGAGAGAACTTCTGTTGGCTTCCATCTGGGTACCAAGCAGTTACAGATGGGGAGACTTGCTGCAACCTTGAAGATTAAAATAAGAAAGTTTCTGCTAGCAAGGTTAATGGTTTAAGAGCTAGAGCAAGGGAGAGAGAGAGAGAGAGCAAGCGACCCAGGGCTGCCAGGCAGTACTATACATCACAGCCACTTAAGATGTGGGCTGTGCTCACCTAATGGGCTCTGCACCTGCTTCTAATTCATGGCCCCTCACTCACTCTGTTCCCATCACGTCCACGAGACAGTAACTTCTATTTATCAGATGCCTAATCACACTATTAAAGCTGCAGATTTAAGAAAAGCAGTGCTATTCTGCATTACAAGCTATTTCTCTTACAGACAGAGACAGACAGACAGAGATAGGGGCAGAGAGAAACAGAGACAGGGAGAGAAAAGAGGCATCTAGAAGGGATAGAAGAGCTATTTATATTCAAAATCATAAAGTTGTTTAAAGTTTTAAATAATACACAGATGTAAAACACGAAGCTGGGAGATCCACATGACTTTCGTGCTATTAACAGCAAGTACATGGCAGGCAGCTTTTTCAGATAGAAAGAACCCTGGATTTTGAGAAAAAAGAATTTCCATTTTATTTTTGGGAATGATGATCTGCTTTTTTTTTTTTTTGCTAACAGCTAGGAACTCTATTTCAAGTTAGTTTTCAAATTTATGAATCAGACATAATTCTTATACACTGCCCCATATATATATATATGTGTGTGTGTGTGTGTGTGTGTGTGTGTGTGTGTGTGTATGTAGTATGTATGTATGAATGTAACAAATGGATCTTAAAAGTGTCTGTAAATATACTGGGTAATATATCTTCAAGTTGTGAGTTATGTTGATATGCCAAAAGAAAGCAGAACAAATGGACAATCAACAGCTTTTCTTGTATCTACTAGAGAACAGAGGTCCCAGAAAATCCAATGCCCCCCCCCGAATGAAGAAACAGAAAGACTGGTACAGAGAATCAGCGTGCTGGGGTGGAATCTGGGTACAGAAGACATCATTGGAAACAATTAGGATCACATGGTCTGTAAGTATTGAATTACTTGGGGCTCAGTGAGGACAAGTTTGAAAGTAAAAAAAACCAGAGGTAACAAGGGAATGAAAAGATAAGCTATAGAGAAGAATGTATCGGCCAAAGATGCACCTACTAAAGAGATATTCAAAATATGCAAAGAAAATTCAAAAGAACAATTGACTAGCTCAACTGAAAAGAGCAAAAATGCATGAACAAAGAAGACACACTGGGAGCAAATGAATATATGCTTACTGCTTACTGACAGTAGGGAGACAAACTCAAGAGTATCCTTGAGATAACACTGAAGAAATGCTCTGACTGCCACAGCCAATAACAACAGCCAGTGCTGGGGAGGTGGGCAACAGGGGCACTCAGGCACTGTCAGTCAATGCAGAGGACAGTTGGATGGTTTCTTAAAAAAGACTAAATATACTCTTGGCATATGACAGAACAATCCTGCTTCCTCGTATACACTGGGGGAACTAAAAACTTATATCCACACACACACAAAAAAACATGCACATGGATGTTTATGGCCACTCCATTACTGTCAAAGCAGAGGACAACAGTGAAGACACACTTCAACAGGTGAACAGAGCTTGAGAATGATGGTATAATTTTCAGAATCAGAAAGTAATTATCTGCCAAGACATGGGGCAGATGTGAAGGAATCTTGACTTCACAAGATAGCAAGTGAATTCCTCCACCATTAAAAAAGGATGCACATTCTATGATTTCAACCACACGGCATTCTGAAAAACTCTCAGTGATGAAGACAGCAAGAGGATCATGTTATGTAAGAGTTAAGGAGGAAGATGTGATCAATAGGTGTGACGCAACAGATTTTTAGGGCTGTGAATGAATTCTGCGTGATGTTATCAAGAAACATGCATTCTATATTAATGTTAGTCAGAACACGGATAGACTACAAATGTAGACTATAGACTTTGGAAAATAAGAATGTATTCAGGTAGGTTCAATAATGCTGATATATGTACCATTCTAGTGGGGTCTTGTGAAGAGGCCCATAGCTACACCACAACATTAGTTATGTGGGAACTCTCTGCTTTCTACTCAACTCTGCAACAAAGGTAAAATTGTGCTAAAAATAAATAATAAAGCATTTCCACTGGGGTTGGAGAGATGGCTCAGTGATTAAGAGCACATCCTGTTCTTTCAGAGGACACATATTTGATTCCCAGTACTAATGTCAGGGTGCTCACAACTGCCTGTAACTCTGGCTCCAGGGTATCCCACGCCCTCTTCTGGCTTCTGTAGGTACCGCACACACATGAGGTATATAATCACAGACACACTGCTTTAAACAATTTCCTCTGGAATAAAGCCTTCCATCCTTTAGGGAAGTTCCTTATGTTCTATAGGGAGGCAAAACATTACATCCTGCACGGAAGCTCCTAAGCTCAGGAAACAAACAACTCAAAAGGTTCCTTGAAACCTATCAGATTCTAGGCCCTTCCTTCTTCAAGAATATATAAGCAGTGGGAACTGCTAAGAGAAACTCTCAAACTAACCAACCTGCCTGAAAAAGTCTCAGACAAAGAAGCTACTTGGAAAAGGCCATTTCTAGCCTGTTGAACTACTTGCAGATTGTGCAGTGTGTTCCAGATTTCCAGCCTTCATGAACCATCTCTTGGGCTGCTGGGTTTCAGGTAATGCAGTTGTCTTTGCCATTTCCACTTCTGTAAGTAGCTCCTCACACACAGTCTTGTAAGTAATACTAATAAAACTCATTTGTTCATTAGAACAGACTTTGGCGGTATTCTTATTTTAGTCTGTCACTTGTTGCCTGTCTGGAGAGAGAAGATATTTGCTAATGCCTACCAAGAAATAGTGTCATACAACACATCCCCATGAATAAAAATACAATATTTTTTAAAAAAAAATCCCAGCAGGTTTAATCTTAGGGGATCACACACTTCATGGATTTTTTACCAATTAGAGCACAGCTAGTCTTTGACAGTGAAGACTGATGAATAGTCGCTTGGGCCCTGGCAGCAGGAGGAAAAGTAGTCAATTCTTAAATATCCTCAGAACATTCTGATTTTAAGACAGTCTACCCCAAAGGAAAACCATTTTATCAGAGTCTAAATTGCTGAATTTTATCAGAGCTTAACTGAACTGGGAGAATGGAAATACTAAATTGACTAAGTGGAAACAAATTAATATAACATGAAGGACTTGTGAGGGTCACAGCCTGGAGCACTAATCATAGGCCTATAGGATGCTTCTCTTCTCCCATACACAGCCACCACATCTGCTGAGCTCCTGTTGACCAGGAGATGAGAACATACACACAGATAGAGGTTGAGATGATAAAAGTCACACATATCAACATTTTTAATTCAACTGAAGTTCTGGACACTGAGGTGAAAAGATGAGGAATGCAGGATCCAATTTCCAAGCTGCTCACTATTAGATGTCAGAGACTATGGTACACAAATAACTATAATAATATCCAATATCATGCTCTGTAGGGCTTACATAATGTGGAAAACAAGTACCCTTCATGTGTCTACTGCTTTGCACAGCCTCCTTGTGGCATTGGTGTTAATAAGAACGCTGGTTCAGAGAAGGTCCAAGTTCACAGAGTTAGTCAGTTACCAGAGTTCTTCATGGTTACCACTCTCTATAGTAGAGATAAGCTGATAGCTAAGAGCAGAAGAGAGGCAAGGAAACACAGACTCCAGATCCCATGGAGGAGATAGGTAAGCTGACCTAACAGGAACAATAGATGCTTGTCAAATGCTTTTTTGTTTAATCATTTTTCATTCTATTTCTTTTTATTTTTTCTCATGAATTACATCCTGCCCACAGTTTCCTCTCCCTCCACTCTTCCCAGTCCCTCATCCCACCTCCCCTCTTCCCTAGATTCACTCTTCTTCCATATCCCTTCAGAGAAAGAGAGAGAGAGAGAGAGAGAGAGAGAGAGAGATCCTCCAAACATGGCCTAACAAATTACAATAAGACTAGGCACAAACCCTCATATTCAGGATAGATAGGCAGCCTAGTAGGAGAAAAAAGGTCCCAAGAGTCAGGCAAAGGGTCAGAGACACCTCTGCCCTATTTCCAATGCTGACAGTTTCACAAGAATACCAAGCTACACAACCATAAGGTATATGCAAAGTACCTAGCTGAGACACATACAGGATCCTTGTTTGTCTTTTCAGTCTCTCTGAGACACTATTAACCCTGCCTAGTTGACTCTGTGGGCTTTGTTCTCCTGGTGTCCTTGATCCTTCTGGCTTGAACAATCCTTCCTATCCCTCTTCTGCAGGGTTCCCTGACTCCACTTAGTGTTCCTCTGTTAGTCTCTCATTGGCTCCCATCAATTGCGGGATGGCGCTCCTCTGATGACAATTGGGCTAGGCACTGAACCTCCAGGGATTATCTTAGAGTTTTTATTTACTCAAAAAATATTAGTATTAAAATACTTAGTATTTTCTCTGTGCTAAATAACAGCTTGACAGGAATGAGACAGAGTACAGAATACAAAAGGAGGGAAAAAACTGAAGTTGACCCATTCTGTGAATGCCCATGTACTCAATTGGTATTTGCCAGTAGGAACCTCTGAAGTGTCTCAGGGTAGGTCATTACATTTCTCAGTCCAAAGTTCACAAGGAGCCTTGTCCAGGCATCCAGTTCCTATTCTGTTTTCTATCTCAGATCAGCTACTGTATTGAACAGAGTCACAGAAAGAGAATCATCACTCTAGAAGACATCCCAAATGGTAAGAGACTTGACAAATAAATGATCCAGTTTAAGCCACACAAGTCCTCCACTTGAGTTATATAGGGCACTGTTGTTATTGTTACAGAAGATTTAAGTCCACAAGTTAAACTTACTTCCATTAAAAGTGAAACTCCAATTAAACAAGAAAACTAAAACTATCCTTTTCTTAATTCCATAAGTTGCTTTATCTCAAAGCTGCATCTGCAAGACAGAAATAATAACCACACCCCGTCCTGGAAACTTCCGTGGGAACTGAGGTACTGGTAAGTGAAAAGAATGTTGTCTTTTTTTTGAGGCTTTGTTCAGTCAGTGATAGGATGACAGCTCTGCTTTTTGAGCAGGGTTACACTTGTACCAAGTGATCCACCAATAGGCAAGGTACCCCACACCTGAGATCTAATGCATATCTAGGAACATAGATCCCAAGAGCAGAATTCCACACCCTGAGCACTGGTTGGATCTCCTACATGCCAACATTCCTGAGGGCAAGATGGTCCAACTTTTCCTGGTAGCTTGTCCACCTGAGCTCTGCCTAAGTTTTGTATTCTGTTGTTTCAGTTACCAGCGACCACAGTGCAAACATACTAAATTACAAGTTCCATAAACAATCAGTTCATCACTATTAAATCATGAACTGTTCTGGGTACCATGATGAAATCTCAGTTGCTCCCACTGCAGTGTTCTTAAGGAACCACCCATCCGTTCTGCGTCCCCACAGGGCTACCTTCCCATTTATCATTTCATGGCTATCTTGATCTTCAAATCAACTGCTGTGGAATGGCAGTTCTGAATTCTTGGAAAATTTATTTTATTTAACAAGAGCAGAAGCTATAAAGTTTTTATTTTAAGGAAAAAGCAAAAGATCTTGACTCAACCCGGGAAAAAAATTGTGCTGAGCTTGCTCAGATCTGTATTAAGAATGAATCATCTATTGGAAATCCTGAAGAGAAAGGAAACTCATGCATATTTTTCTGTCACACCACAATCTGTAAAATTTACAATCACAAAATTGTGATAAGTTTTTGGTTAAGATGCAAAGGCATTACATTTTAGGGTTTAATAATATCTACATTTTCCTATTGCCATTGGTGTCTTTAAATGACTAACCTAGGGAATGAGGAGTGACTAATGTGACCGAACAGGATTAAGTGTCCAGAAACGGCTGAATGAGGACTCTAGAATTGAGGGCCTGCACCTTAACCTCATTCTTTCTCCAGCAGTGGCACTGACCTGCTGACCTGTGTGGAGTTGAATCAATCATGTGTAGATTCAGTCTCCAAACAGCACAAGGAACTAAGTGGGCTTTGGAAGCCTCTTACTATTGTTTTTCCACTGGAAAGTAAGCAGTTTTAAAACCCAAATCTTTCCAAAATGAAGGTTTTATGTTCTATGAACATTCTGAAGTATCTATACAGCCATGTGTGGCCCCCAGGACTGAAGAACCTCTGCATCACTTACAGAGGGGACAGGGAGATCTGCTGACTTGCAACATCGGTTTATACCTGCTGTAGATGGTGTTGAGTTTTCAGGCGCATGTGGCCCACAGAAGCCTGGATATTTGAATCATATTAAAGAGATTTCCCATTTCCATGGAATCTAAACTTCTGCAGGGGAAAATAAAACAAGGTTGCACCATGAGTCACCCTCTGTCTTTAAAATACAGTCTGCTTTCTTTTCTTGTCTCCTGTTCATGATATGTCCACACTGGAGTGTTTCTTTCCTCATACCAAAGTAACAGATTCATGAAATACCCTTTAGGAGAGAAGGCATGCAGCATTCTCTCAGTGTGAGGTGCCTGGCACAGTGGCTATCAATGAATTATTCTATAAGCAGCTATATGGATAGCTATTCTACTATTCTATAAGTAACTATATTGTTAATCTACTCTGCCGATCTCAGCAAATTCACTCTTCTGAATAACGGGGGTAAATATAAAACAGTAAGACTTAACTTGTTCTTTTGGAGGCAGATCCAAATAGACCCTTTTTTTCTTTCCACACCTGTTTCAAAATATGTCCCATATTGTGCTTAATGGAGGAAAAGAAAGAACCAAAAATGAAGGAAAACATAAAGCAGAGATGTCAGAGACAGTCAAGTGAGGGAGGGAGTGTGCCACTCTCGGGGCTTTCATTTACTGAACTCCTATTTTGTGTCAAGCACCTCTGTGACCTGCCCACTACAAGCTGTGAACAAGGACAACTCTCTGACCTCCTCCTGCCTGAATTCCACTGAATACCTATAAACAAAATTTCTGATTTTAACATTGGCACAATAAATATTTCCTATAAACCACAGAAACAAGTGAGGTAAAGTCCTTACAGGGCTGCACTTGTTGGGGGTAAAGCAGTCATGCCAGAGAGGACAATGGTATCATGGCAAGGTAGTAGGACATTTCTATGAGAATCCATACTCCCCTTTGATCCTCCAATTTGGATTCCTTTTCTCTTTTCTCGGTTTCCCCTTAGAACGTCTGGTAAACAGTACATCACTGGAGCCCTTTTACAGCGCATCTTTTTCTCTTTAACTCCGAGTCCAGACTCTCTTCATTGGTCTTTATCTTTTCTAAAGATCATTGTTATCTAGAATCTTGTCTGGAGAATTTATGGATCCTCTGCTTGTCAGTTGGTTCTTTTAATTGAGTTCTTCTCATTTAGCATTTTAATCATGTGAAATAAATGGGATTTTAAATGGGGGGAACCATAATTGGACTTTATAATGAGGTGAATTTAAATATCCATAGATTCTCTATCATCCCAACTATAATTCTTACATTAATCTGTGTTATAATCCTTGAACAAGGAAAAGACCCCATACTGTATCTGAATTTATACCAATGGTCATAGGTACTTAAAGAATGGAAAGGCAGAGTAATTGTATCACTTCTATCATCCAGAACAATGGATATGCTCTGGGATATGAAGAGCAGATTACTCATATACTTATTTATAGGTATTGATCAGAACTTTTTGCCAATTAAAGTTGGCATTTTATTTCATCCACAATGATGGGCACAGAACAGCCTCAACACAAGTAAGAATTCAAGAAGAAAAAATACAGTAAAATCTCAAACAACATACATACCCCATTTTAATAAGAATTTATATAATTCTTAAAAATTCTTATAAAGCTTTTAATATATATTATGCTTCCACATTTGATTTTTGTTAAAGTTCTTTGAGATACAGTTATTTTGTAATTTTTTTATAAACAAAAACAAAGCAGCAACCCAGAGAAACTGGATGTGTGCAGTGTAGTAACATTAATGTAAGAGATGGAAAAGAGTTCAGCTGGCCTTACTCCCAATGATCTGTTCTACTGTATAAGAAGATTCAGGATGCTTATCAATTATAAGTCACTATATGGAAGCAGCTACAGAATTAGTTTCCTTAAAAGAATTTCCTCCTTCCAATTTTTTCATTTTCCTAGAAAACAGTGTTCAGTGAGTGCTCTCTCTGACTTTGGCCAGCCCTGATTTTCCTCCTGGCTACTTCCCTTCAGCATCTTCTGTACTTTATATTGATCATTTCATTTGATCCTTACAAGCCCTCTGGGAGTGAGTGTGACAAGCTGTTTGAGTCTCATTTAATAAGGGGGAAGATGAAAGCAGAGACAGGCTAATGCTGTTTCCAAAGGTACATATTTCTGAACTGTAGAACAAAGAGGGTGTTGTCCCCTCATTCCATAGCCAGGTCTATGATTAGGACAGGCCTTGACATTTCTAGGGTGGTCAAGAATCTTTGTGGACATTATCATCTTATACAGGGATATTGCTGTGATCTGATTCTAGACAGAATCTTTATAAAATAAAGACTGTAAACTTGATATCATAAAATCAGGAACAATGAACACACATCCTTTGTTGTGCAAGGTGGTCCAAAACAGTGAAGAGGAAGCATGTTTATCATATAAGAGAAGCTAAATATCAAATGACAGAATAGGATCTCACCGCAAAGGGAGAAAATAAAGATGATTTCAATAGGAATAGTTAAGTTACTATCTTAGTCAGTGTTCTGTTGTTGTGAAGAGGCACCATGAGCATGACAAGTCATATAAGAAAGCATTTAATTGGGGGCTTGCTTACAGTCTCAGAAGTTTAGTTCATTTTCATCATAGCAGGGTGCATGGCAGTGGGGAGGATAGTGGCAGACAGGCACGGTGCTGGATAAAGTAGCTGAGAGCAACATCCTGATCTGCAGACAAGGAGAGAGAACTAGACACAGCATGGGCTTTTGAAACATCAAAAGCCATTCCTAATCCTTCAATTCTACCAAAGAGCTCCACTCCTTGATGACTAATCATTCAAATTTATGAATCTATGGGGACCATTCTTATTCAAACCACCACAGTTATCAATCCCCAGTGATCATCCCTAAATATACATACATATGAACAACAATAAGTGGACTCTGAGGTTGTATATATGTATATGTGCATATAAATGTATGTATGTGTGTTTGTACAATTATGTATATATGTAATAATAATTAAAAAAGAGATCATGAATTTGAGAGGAATTGGGGGTTATAGGAGAAGATAGAGGAGGAGAGTTAGGAAGGTAGAAATGGTATGAATACAGAACTTTGTATGAAACTCTCAGAAATTTAAATATTAAGTTATAAACAAAGAAATGGAACAAGAGAATGGATGAACACATATTAATGAGTATATATAATCTCCCTAGAAGCTGAGAATTCATTAATAAATGAATGAAACCAAGCATACTTATAAACCCCTAACTGTGGCAACTGAACCTAAAGTCCTATTCATACTAGTTAGCCATTGTGCCAATGGTAAATGTCCCCAGCTTTCATCTTTTTACTTTTGTTTATTACTAAGTTGTCCAAGCTAGCCTTAAACTAACTCTGTAGCCCAAGAAGACCTTCAACTTGTGATCTTTCTGCCTCAGGTTCCCTAGTACCAAAGATTATCAGTCTGCCCATCAAACAGTGCTGCTTCAAAATGGGAAGGCTTGATGAGAGCATAAGCCTTCTGAAGAAGCAATTTGGCAGCAGCTATTAACGTTAAATGCTCAGTATTTGGCTGACCCAGCAACTCTACTCAGCTCATAAATTCTTTCATTTAATCAAAATTTATTTTAAAGTGCTATGTGCCTGGATTATAGTGGATATTTGAAGCATGGATGTGAATAAAATAAAGTCACTGCTTCTATTTTGACTTCTACTTTTCAGCATGGGGACATATAATAAACATAAAATCACATGCAGTAAGGTCAGTGATAAGTACCCAGGTGAAAACAATAGTAAAGAAGACAGAGGTGTGTTCCTGTAGATATCTGGTCAGGAAAGACCTCCTTGACAGTGATTTGGGATCATGTTGTTTGGGAGAATTTCCAAGACTAAAAAGTCGTGACTGAAAAGGTTCTTAGAGAGCAACACACTTGGTGTGTTTGAGGTACATAGGGGTCAGTGGAACTCCAGTAGAGTGAAATTTCCTTTAGATAAAAGTATAAAAACATGTATAAAATGTTTTATTTGGTGGTTCTTATTATTTCTTTTTTGCATTACCATAACAAATGTGTTGTATGAGGAGTGAATGTGTCTCACTACCACAGAACCGCCAATTTGTAGTACGAGGCACGGGCCACATTCCCGGTGCCCAACTAGCTTAACCCCTGAAATAATTACACAGAAACTGTATTCATTTAAAACACTGCCTGGCCCATTAGTTCTAACCTCTTCTTGGCTAACTCTTACGTATTCGTTTAACCCATTTCTAATAATCTGTATATCACCACGACGTTGTGGCTTACTGGGAAAGATTCCTATCCAGCGACCGTCTCAGGCAGGAGAAACATGGCGTCAGCCACACTGCCTTCTTCCCAGCATTCTGTTCTGTCTACTCCACCCACCTAAGGGCTGCCTTATCAAAAGGCCAAGACAGTCTCTTTATTCAACCACTGAAAGCAATACAAATACAAAAGGACCTCCTACACCACGAATGCAGTGAATTAAGAGACAGAGACCCACATTCACATCAGAGCAATGGATTGAGCCCCCAAGGTGCAGGTGAAGAGCAGAAGGTGGGAGAAGATGAGTTAGGAAGTTAGGACCGTGAGGGGCTGGTCCACCTACTGAGACAGTGTGCCTGAACTAATGGGAGCACACCAATCCACCTGGACTGGGACTGAATGAGCATATGATCAAA
>PVIU01018042.1:0-40095 GCA_004026605.1 Ondatra zibethicus
GGGGTGGGCCTTGGACTTCCAACAGGGCAGGGCACCATGCCCTCTTTCAAGGAAGAAGGGGGAGGGAGGAGGGGTGGGGGGTAGTGGGAGGGGACCGGGAGAAGGGGAAGAAAGGAAAAAAAAATTTTTTTTATCTTTAATTATGTTCTTGAATGGAAAAAATAAAAGAAAACAATGTATGGAAAAAAAAAGAGTTAATAAGAAGCCTGAGCTAATGGGCCAATCAGTTTATAACTTATGTTGACCTCTGTGTGATTCTTTTTGTTAATTACCAGCTATGGGAACTGGGCAGGACAGAAACTCCAACAAGCAGGCCCTCATGTTACAGTCACACATACTCTCAAGGACAGACAAAAGAAGTAGGCAGGAAGTCCCATTTCTATCTCTTGGCAATTGATAACTGCTAGGAAAGGGAGAGTCATTTTTAGTTTTCAGGGTTTGTCCTCTGGTATATTGGCAATACTCCACTGTAAGACTAAATGCCCAATAATATATACACTGAACAAATAATATTTTAGGAATTTAAGAAGATAGGACACAAAGTTGGGTGGATAAGGATTAGATGACTTACCTGAGAGGAGTTGGGGGGCAGAATACAAATTAAATACATTTTACAGAATTTTCAAAGAAATAAAAAAATGATAAAAATGTATATGTTACTTGTCAGTTCCTGAGTGATGAGAGATATTATCAGTGATTACAAAATAGAACCTATCTACCAAAAGAAAAGTCAATAGCAAGACTCAGAAGTTATAGATAATGTGTATATGAGCAAAATTAGAAAATCACCCAAATACTAAAGAAGACAAATGCTTCAAAGTTAGCTTTGAAACACTTACACTGTCACATGAGGGTCTTTATAACTAGAATAAGTACTGCAATGTGTTGAAGGTGTGTCTCATAAAAATAAATCAGTCTTCAAAGACGTGGAAGGGTTTCTGAGTTTCACTTATGTTATTTTTTTATTCTTATTGCTGTAAATTTTATGATTATGATCTTTATGTTAGACCCTAATAATTAGCAATTTTCTTACTAAAAGATAAGCTGAATACACAGCAAAAAGAAATAAAAACTTTGGTAATGAAATAAA
Organism: Ondatra zibethicus; assembly: GCA_004026605.1. Classification (NCBI taxonomy): domain Eukaryota; kingdom Metazoa; phylum Chordata; class Mammalia; order Rodentia; family Cricetidae; genus Ondatra; species Ondatra zibethicus. The sequence goes on from PVIU01018042.1 coordinate 1,091, forward strand.
ACAAGGATTATCTTTTTAAAAAAGTTTGAAAAAAAACTTACACCAAATGAAGTTTTAAAACTTTTAAGAATTAAAAAAATAGGCAAATCCTAAAAAGACACAGCAGATCTCATTCTGAATAATTGCACTATACAAATTAGATGCTAACTTAAAAATAGCTTCACGAACGAGAGAAGTAAAATACACAGTTCAATTAAAGGAGGAAGATAACTTTATATCTTATAAACTTGGCTGAGGAATCTCACCCAGTATATTAATTAGGGAATGACTTAAAATTCTAGTTTTAAATATGATTAAACTGAAGAAAATGAATAAAAGAAATAAGTACAATATGAAAAAACATTGGAAATATCAATAAAATAATAAACTTGGAAATGGATATATGGCGCAGTGTTTAAGAACACTTTCTGCTCTTGCAGATGACACAGATTGAGTTCATAGCACTCACTTGGTATCTATAGGGGATTTCTGCAGATTTTCACAATACAGGGCAACAACAGGATATCCAAGAGGACCAGCAGTGAGAACCCATTATTGATAGTGTAGCAGAAGCCAGAGGCCTTGAACTAGGCCCATGACTCCTTACAATAAACACTTGCAAGTATAGATGAATGGACTAAAGGGTAAACTGACTCACTGAACCACACTATAGTTTCCACTAGGACATTCTACTCCTTTATTTGTTGTTGTTTGTTTATTTGCTTGCTTGCTTAGTTGGTTGGCCTTTGGATTTTCTTTTAAATTTTGTTTTACTTTGTTAGGGATGTAGCAAGGGCAGAGGGTGGATGCAAGGGAATGGGGAGATAAATGGGATCAGGGTGCACAGAGAATCAATAAAAGTAAAAAGCAAAAATAAATATATGCTGAAACTGTCAAAAACTAATAATAGATCATACTATCCATACTACTACATGTACTACAGTCCTGAAGTGCCTGTACCACGTGTACTAAGATACTATGCCTGTAGCATACTGCCTGCACTACAGGACTTTGGGACTTTGGAGCTGAGCAAGGGGATAGAGATTAAAACACACACACACACACACACACACACACACACACACAGAGAGAGGCAGAGAAATAGATCATTCTTGAAACAAGAACATCAAGAATGCCAACTTGAATCAAGAACGCTCACTATATTGTGTTCCGGGCCAGTTTATATAGGGTCTTCTTGATCAATAGCCATGCCCCAACTCTCAGCTGCAAGCCCACCAGAAACCACTCCCCTATCTATGCTTACAGAAGCTTAAAATAAAGGAAAACAGGTTGTTTATAGAAAATTCAGGGTCTGGAGGTCCACAGTCCAAAACAATAGATCTTGAGAGCAATGAGAGAAGCAATTTATGACATAGAAGGAATCTCCAGTGTGAGTGTATCTGAATGAATCAAAGTCATACAATGGAGTTAAAGAAAAACCACCTTTATTAGCATGACTCCCAAAAACTAACTTAAGGAATCAGTTTCTTTACCCATCCACAAACAAATGTATAAAATTTGCATATACAATAGAGTTCTACTGATCGATGAAAAAAATAGAGCTATCATGATAAGGGAAATAAGGGTGTTCCAAAAGATAAATAGCCTACACTTTACCTCATACATAAATTAAAGAGTTAAAAATAATGTGAAGACAGTAGAGACATATCTGAGAAACTGAATATTCCATTTGTGTAGTAATTTATCACCAATATTCTTGCCTTAGAGGTTTGTACTATAGTTTGCAGGATTCACAGGTGACAAAGATCACCGTTTCTCCCCCAGCAGCCTGTAGAGAAACTTGTGGGACTAAAGAGTTAGTTATTAGGTATTATCTGCCCCATTTTCATTATCCATTTTTCAGCTGATGGACATATAGGGTGGTTCCATTGTTTAATTATTGTAATAGAGCAGCAATGAACATGGATATGCAACTGCCTCTATAAGTGTATATAAAGTTTCATTTTGGGTCTTTTATAGTTGATGTTCTGGCTTGTGGACAATCAGTCTGTTAAACATTTTGTTTATAAATGCTTGATATGGGAGACTCATTCCACTCTGATTGGTGTCACCACAGAGAAGGTGGTCCTGTATAAGAAAGCAGGCTGAATAAGCCATGGGGAACAAGCCAGTAAGGGCGCATTCCATTAGGGCTTCTAGTTCAGCTCCTGGCTCTAGGTTTCTGCCATTAGTTCCTGCACTGTTCTCTCAGTGAGGGAGTATGACCTTGGAATTGTAAAAGCTTTCCTCTGCAAGTAACTTTTGCTCATGGTCTTTTGATCATGTACCTTCTGATGTAATCTTAGCATGATTGTTTTGAGGGTAACCAATGGGTTCCTGCTTAGATTGGAGGCCCACTCAAAGGATAGGAATATATACCCAGAACTGTAAAGCTGAATGGAAATCTGTGGCTGAAGGAGGTACAGGTTCTAGGCAGGACCTGAGTACAGATTTCTTGCTAAATGGACACGTAGGCAAACTTCAAGTATTTATATTTAGAACCTTGTACTACTGCTGTTTTTGGCCTAGCCTGGAGAAACTTCTTTCAGTTGGGTGATATTAATTCAGACACTCATAACTTGTGCAAGTTCTGATGATAGATTACTGTTGTTCACTCTTCATTAGACTGAATATATATCTCACCCCTTCCAAAGATGAGAGAGCATATAAGAGACTTGAAAGTTTCTAAAAGCTAGAGAATGAGGAGGAGCACTATGAAATGCTATCTTCTGGATGTGATATGGCTGCCGTGGCTACCTGCAGAACACATGCGTGCACACACACACACACACACACACACACACACACACGAGTAAGACAAGTAGGAGGGGGACTACTTGTGAAAAAGAAGGGTCTACAGAAGAGTGATAAGAGAACGTAATGGGCTGAATATGTCCAAACTCCATCATACACATCTAAGAATTTGTAAAAATAAAATAAAATGATAAAATGTTTTAAAAGAGTCCATGTGTCCCACCTTCTTTGGAATTTATTACTCAGAATTTTCTTTTTTTAAAATTTATTCTTGAGTGTGGATTTAATAATACATTTAGATACTGTACACCTTACGTATAGTATTATTCCATAATTCCCATTTCCGAACTTTTTTATATTATGCCTTTCTTGTTTTTTTCAACAATACTGTCTTCTAAGATATATTATTTTATTGAAAATAGATTTTTTTAGATACAGTATATTCTAATCATGGCTTCCCCTATCCTGTTTTCTTCCAGATCTTCCCTATATCACCACTCAATCAACTCCATATCATCTTTCTTCCTCTTCTTTTAGAAAATAAACAGGTAAATAAAATACCTTATTTGAAAAAGTATCTCCTCACATTAACTAATCTCACCCACTTGGTATACTTACTTGTAATTTTTTAAATGTTTTGTTGTACTTTCAAATAATAATTTAATTATGATTGTAATATGATAGTCTTCACTGTACAGTCACTGTAAATAGTTAATATATTGAAGACTTAACATAGGCATAAATTCACATAATAATTTATTTCTCTGTATTTTCAAATATCCATTTGTGGTCTTCAAACTGCAGGAGCTCCAAGATGATGCCACATTTTATCACTGGAGTATCTCAGAACTCCTAGCATGGTTTTCATGACTCTAAAATATACACTTACTTAATAAAAATATTTATGAATTAAAAATCCAAGTAACCCAATCACAAATGAACAAAGAATCTGTATAGACAATTCCAAAATGAAAAAATGCTTATGAGCAACTATTATCTAAAAATTCATCATCTTTGACTATCAAGAAAATTCAAATCAAGCCAGCCCATGGAGGCAAACACCTTTAATTCCAGCACTCAGGGGGCAGAAGCAGGCTGATCTCTGTGAGTCTGAGGCCAGTCTGTTGTACAAGAGCTAGTTCCAGGACAGCTAGGACTGTTACACAGAGAAACCCTGTCTCGAAGAGAAAAAGAAAAAGAAAATTCAAATCAATCAAAACTACATTGACATATCCTCTCAATCAGTCAAACTACATTGATACATCTCATCAAAGTCTGTAATTAAGAAAATAAAGTACTATTTTGGAGAAAAAAGAGCCCTTATTCATTGTTGATGGGAAATACGAACTATTTCAGCCTCCATTAAAAAATTGTATGGTAGATAACTCTTTAAGGAAAAGAGAACAATGTCATGTAGTTATACCACTAATTATTATATATCCTAAAGAATTTAAATAAAAATACACATCCATGCTCACTACAGCATTATTTACAATAGAAAAAATATGAAATCAGATACAGTAGGTAGATAGATGATGGAAATGTAGTATGTTTACCCATTAAAATTAATGCAACCATAGAGTAAAAGGAAATCATGACATTTGCACTAAATCAAAAGTTGAAGCAGGATATCATCACGATAAACAAAAGAAGCTGGACAAGTAGAAGCAAGTAAGAAAGACAAGTATTGCATGATTTTTCTAATGTATAGATTTCAGAAAAGTAAGACATGAAAATAGATGAGAAGAAAAGTTAGAGTCTCAAGAGAGTGGTGAAAGGCATGTATGAAGTGTCACTAGAGATTTCTATATAATAAAATATTTGCTGTTATATACCAAAAGAAAAAGGTATTTGGTAAAGTAATATATTTTATGCTTAAGATGTACCTCAGTCATATAGTATTTGACTAATTTGTATGAAAACGAGATGAATTGACAGAAATACTAATATATACACATATATATGATATAAGTACATACAACTTATATATTAACTATATTCATTCATAATTAAATACTTATTTATATTATTTCAAATTTCTCCAGTAAATAAGAAGATTAAATTTTAAAGAAATAATTAGATATCCAATTTCATTTCAGCTTGGGTTTTCTATTTCTTTGTTGAATTCCAGTTTTCTATCCTCAATTGTTTTCATTATTTCATTCAACTGTTTGGTTATGCTTTCACAGACTTCATTAAAAGGTTTATCCATATCCCCGTTAAGGTCCTTGAACATATAATTGCTATTTTGAAGTCTTTGTTTTGTGCTTCAGCTGTATTTCATTTCTCAGGGACTTCTACAATAGGGTTTCTGGATTCCAGGGGAGACATATTGTGTTTGCTATCATGTTTGCATTTTTGCAAAAGGGTCTAATTATCTGGAGTTCTGATGATTGAGTTGCTTCTTGGCATTGATATCTGTTGTGGAATACTACTTTAACTATGTAAAGATGTGTTATATTTGTTTAAGCTGAATTTGTTTAATTATGTAAAGATATGCTGCTTTGCTTGCCTAAGGCACCTGAATGCTCCAATTAAAAGCTGAATTCCCAAGAGCTAGTCAGTAAAGGGATAGTTGGGGCTGGGGGACAGAGAGAAAAATGGGGTATAGAACTAAACAGAGAATTCTCAACAGAAGAATCTCAAATGGCCAAAAGACACTTAAGGAAATGTTCAACATCCTTAGCCATCAGGGAAATTTAAATCAAAACAACTCTGAGATGTCATCTTACAACTGTCAGAATGATTAAGATCAAAAACACCAATGATAGCTTATGCTGGAGAGGATGTAGAGTAAGAGGAACCTTCCTCTATTGCTGGTGGGAATGCAAAGTTGTACAACCACTTTGGAAACAAGTATGGCGATTTCTCATAAAATTGGGAATCAACCTATGTCAGGATCTAGCAATACCACTCTTTGGCATATATCCAAAAAATGCTCAATCATAGTACTAAGGCATTTGTTCAAGTATGTTCATAGCAGCATTATTTATGATAGCCAATATCTGGAAGCAATTTAGATATTCCTCAACCAAAGAATGGATAAAGAAAATGTGGCACGCTTACACATTCGCATACTACTCAGTGGTATAAAGCAATGACATCTTGAATTTTGGATGCAAATGGATGGAATTAGAAAACACTATCCTTAGTGAGGTAACCCAGACCCCAAAATACGAATATAGTATGTACTCACTCAAAAGTGGATACTAGCTATAAACAAAGGATATTGGGCCTATAGTTCATGATCCTAGAAAAGCTAAGTAATAAGGTGAACCCTAAGAAAAACATATATAGACCCTCCTGGAAACTGGAAAGAGACAAGATCACCTCACAAAAGTTGGATCATGGGGGTGGGAGGAAGGGAATGTGGAAAGGGAATAGGAGGGGAGAAGGGGAAGGGGGAAGAGAACTTGAGGGAATGGGATAGTTGAGAAGGGGGAAAGACAGAGATGAGAGCAAGCAAAGAGATATTTTTATTGAGGAGGCCATTATAGGGTTAGCAAGAAACCTGGCTCTAGAGAAATTTCCAGAAATCCACAAGGATGACCCTAAGCAATAGAGGAGAGGGGGCCCAATCTTGACTTGCCCTGTAGTCAGACTGATGAATATCTTAAATATCACCATAGAAACTTTATCCAGCAACTGATGGAAACAGAGGAAGAAACCCACAGTGGAGCACTGGACTGATCTCCCAAAGTCCAGTTGAAGAGTGGGAGGAATGAGAATATGAGCAAAGAGGTCAAGATCATGATGGGTACACCCACTAAAACAGTCTACCTGGACTAATGGAAGCTCACCAATTCCAACTGGACTGGGAAGGAAAAAGCATAGGACCAAAGTAGTTCCTTTGAATGTGGGTGACAGTTGCATGGCTGGGACAGACTGAGGGGCCACTGGCAGTGGCAGCAGGATTCATCCCTACTGCATGTATTGGCTTTTTGGGATCCTATTCTCTTTGGATGGATACCTTGCTCAGCCTAGATATAGTAGGGAGGGCTTTGGACCTTCCCCAAAGCAATGTGCCTTACCCTCTCTGAGGATTGCATGGGGGTGGGATGTGAGGGTATGTGGAGGGAATGGGATGAGGGGAGGGACTGCCTCTGTGAGTTGGTGGGTGACAGAATGGAATGAAGATCAGCTAGAAATAAATGCTCAGAGTGTCCCTGAAAAGAGTTAGGTAGACCAGGATCCACACCAAGAAGCAGACCACTATGAGTAATTCTGAACAGATCATAGTGGAGAACTAGAAGAAATTCCAGTCCAGTGTCATCACTGGGGTTTCCTGATAGAAAATGTTTCTGAGGATGCAGAACTGACAGATAGGAATAGAGTAGCTAAAAGATATGTCTGAGATTATCTGCATTAATGCTGAGCCCACAAATGTTACCATGCACTTTCTGATTGGGCTTAAAACCCACTGCATGAGATGGAACTCACACTGCTAAAGTAGTCAAGAATCTGAGACTAGTTAAGTCATGGGCCTGATGAAAATTCTAACTATAATATTCTACCAAAGGAACATAGCAATAAAATGACTCTTAGTGACATTCTGCTATACCCGTAGATCAATGTCTCTCATTCAGCTATCATCAGAGAAGTTTCTTCTTGCAGAAGATGGGAACTAACACAGAAGTCACAATTGCACAATTTACAGAGTGACAGATTTTGGAGCACTCAGTCCGAAATGGGATGTCTCATTCACACCCGTCTCCTCAGGGCTCAGGTACCTATGCAGAAGAGGAGGTAGAAAGACTATAAGAGGCAGAGGTTATGGATGACTCCAAGGAAACAGTTGCTTCCAGACACACCAGGACTATTACACACATGAACATAGAGATACTGTGGCAATACATGTAAGACCTACCTACACAGGTGTAGGCTAGATGGGTTCAAAGTGCTGAGAGGGTTTCGAAAATGGAAATGGGCTCCCACCCCTAACCACTAACCAAGATGCTATCTGCTGTTGATAACTACTAGTATGGGAAAAATTGCCCTTCTCCAATAAAATTGCACTGGGTATATTAAGCACACCAGGGCAGGCCTCAAGCACAGGATTGTTGACCAACACAAAATGAACGCAATGGTATATTCATAGACTATTATTGTCACATATTGTTTTGTTTAGTCATTTTTTGTCTCATTGATCTTTCACTTGTTTATTTTGGTTTTCTGTTTTGTTTTTTCATGTTTTCTTTTTTATTATATTAAAGAGAGGGAGACAGAGAAAAAGGATAAAGTTGAGGTGCTTAGGGAGGTCAAAAAGGAATTGGGGGAGGTGAAACATGACCAAACCACAATGTTTAATTTTTTTCAAAAGAAATAATTAGTGGGCAGCGGTGGTGAACTCCTATAATCCCAGCACTTGGGAGGCAGAGGCAGGTGGATCTCTGTGAGTTCAACACCAGCTTCGTCTACAGAGTAAGTGCCAGTACAGGCTCCAAAGCTACAGAGAAACCCTGTCTCAGACAAAACAAAACAAAACAAAAATAAATAATTACTTTCAAAGAACCATCTAAAGAAAAGTTCAAAATGTAACACTAGCAGTTATTTACTGTATTCTTGGTAATAATGTCAATAAGATCAAAGAATATGAAGTTTTGTCTTTACAACCCCAGAAAACACTGGAAAAATAATGATATGGGGCCAAAATACTATTATGATAATCACATAATCCACTTAACAAAGTTTTAAAACCTCAGAGGCCCAGAAAACCAAGAAATTTCTAATTGAAGTGGGTGAAAAGTACAATTTCATTTTAAGCACATTGGTCCATCTGTAAGTTGACAGAGTTTAGCATCTGGAGAGGTCCAATTGACCTGTGATTTCTCCCTAAGGGTCAGAGTAAATAAATTATGAGTCTGAGATCATTAACCTTTGAGGGACCTGGCTGGAAACCTACTTTTCTGTCTCACCTCACTCAAAGGATTAAGGTAATTGGCATAGTTAAAGTGCCTGGGGAATGGGAAGGACAAAAAAGGTATGTTGACTTTCAGCAGACCTGAGTATTTTGCATAATTCAGACAAATTCCCATTTCTGCAGTGTGTGTGGTTTTTTAGGACTGAAGAAAAGTGTAGAAATCCTACAGGAGGAAGGGAAAGAAACATATGTCCAACCTGTCAACATTTCATTGTGCTGATAAATGAATATAAGCCTGGAGTTATTGTCAACATGCATGTATATGTAATATTGGAAAAATGAGAAAATTTAAGACTTAACCATTAGAATGAAAAATAGGCCTAATGTCCAACTTTGGCAGTGCCTTTCTCCAGGGAAAGTGGCAATTTAGTAGTTAGCACATCTATGTAAAATGTATATAAACCTTAAACTTCTCATTGAGGAAATAGAAGAATGTAATAAATGTAATACATACCTCTATAGGTAATATTTGGGAGGTTCCCAGAATCGTGAAAACCTGAACAAGACAAAAAAAAAACCATCCTCTTCCAAATGCTTCATAACCAAAGGAAGACTAAATAACTGGCGACTGATCACAACATAATGGAGACTTATAAATTGCTGACAAAAAATGCAAAATAGTAATCCTAAAGATAGTAGTACAATACAAGATGATATATAGAGAAAATAACCAATAAATTAAAGAAAATTATAAAGTGAACAGATTAGTAATATTACTAAGATATTGAAACCATGAGAAATAACAAAAATTCTAGAGAAAAGGAATACGTTCCTGAACTATTGAACAAGTTGTATAGACAGTATCACAGGGAGATTCGAGCAAGTAGAGAATTAACAAACATTAATTTTGGCTTCATGAAAATATGTATACCTAGTAGTAAAATAATGACAAAATTGATGTTACTCTATGGTAATCTTTTAATACAGTTATTTTAACCAATATGCATAATAACTGGTGTTCCTGAAAGAGAAAAGCAAAAGAAATTAAAACAAAAAACATCTAAAGGAATAAAGGCTAAAATTTTCACAAATCTGAAGAAAATCACACCAACTTCAGAAAGTACAAAAGAATGATTTCTTTTATGTCAAGAAGTATTATGATAAAATTATCAAAATTCAAACACAAAATAAAAGTTCAAAATTAGAATAAAAAAGGGAATTGTATACAAAGGAACATGGACTTGTTATTGGATATCTTGCAGAACAAATGTGTGGATGTCAGTGAGAGGGGAGACTGGAGGGAACTGGGAGGAATGGAGGGATGGGAGACTGCAGTTGGGATGTATTGTATGAAAGAAGAGTAAATAAAAATAAAATAATAAATAGTGTTGGATAATACATTTAAAGGGCCAAAGAGAAAACAGCAAATGATAATATACCTCACAAAATTATTCCTCAACATAAAAGATAATGATTTTTCTAGACAAACAAAATTTGAGCAAGTCTTCACTAGGCAACTGTTTTATGAAATATCAAAATGAATCTTTTAACTTTAACAAAAAGATAGATATTGAAACACAAAACCAAATAAAAGAATAAAATGTACAGATAAAAGAAAAAGTACAAGGAAATACAGAGGAATGTAAAAAACAATAACATGGTGTGTAAACCAGCAAATAAACTGAATACCAACAACTTATAGATATGAAATGTAACATCAAAATGATTATTATGTATGTTATCAATATAGGATTTTCATCAGCTTAAAATATACTGTTATAATATTATTTTCATAAAAGACCAACCATATTATGCACAAAAGGAAAATGGAAGAGAAGGTCTGTAAGATTGTTCAGTGGCTAGAGGCACTTGTGCAAAGCTTGAAAACCTTTGATGCCTGGAACCTACAAAATATGGGATGAAAGTACTGACTCCAAAAACCTTTCTTCCATACATATGCATCATGCATACACATAAGAAATAATAATAACAGTAAGTATAATTTTAAAAAATAAACAAAAAAGTAATCAAAGAATATAAATACAATAATGAATATAGTTAGGAAAAGAAGAACAAAAGAATTAGAAAGCTGAGGAAAAGCGACACAAGCAGAAAAAAAGCAATAAACAAATAAATAAATAAAGCCACCATCTGAACACTTTACTGCCTATATTTTTTGCAATTGTTTTGTTGGTGGAGTTTAAATGTTTGATTTATCAGGTATTGAACTTCAAGTCTTACGCCTCCTAGACAAGTAGTCTACAACTGCTTCATATCACTTGCTGATGAATTTATTAATTATAACTTTATTTTTATTTTTTTGTGTTTTTCTCTTTTCTCCTTTCCTTTACTATATGGTCATCTGTAGAATGGGGTCAAATTCACTATGCAGCTAAAGATCATTCCACCTTTATCTGCAAACACTGGAATTATGGTAGTACATGAAAGTAGCCAATATGCCAATTATTTGTTTTGTTTTTAACTTTGAAATTATTTTTATGTTAGCATGTGAAATAATGGTATTAATTATATTTTCATAGATAGATGTCTTTTGGGGTCCTTTGTTCCTTTTGAGGAAAGGCCTCATTAGATAGTCCTGGTTATTCTGCAACTCACTATGTAGAAGGGGCTTACCTCTGCCTGCCTCTGCCTCCCATGTGGTGGGTTTAAAATTGTACCCCACCACATCCAGCACATACATATATCAATATAACCTTTACTACTCAACTCCTTCATTTGCTTTCTTAACTTATGCCTATGGCCATCTTAATGGTTCTATAGTTACTCCCAAGTAAGCCCCCATGCTGATTTCATATCACATATCACATCTATCCATTCCCTTCTCATTTCCTTTCCTAAATTCTCTCTTATTATCTCTTCCTTTACTCATTACCATTTATTCCTTGTTTCAACACACATACATATACACACACATGCACACATATGCATACACAAATAAATACACACATTACCTTTAACACAAATGGATTATATTTACTAACTAAAAGACATACAGAAACTGAATGGATAACAAAACAAAGCCAGATATGCTGGCTAGAAGAAACTGGCTACAGGTTTAAGATCACATCAGCTGAAAGGCTAAAACTTCTATGCAAATGATAATCACAAGACACATTTATCTTTATGTCTAAAACTGTCACAAGAGAGATGGGATAATTTACTAAGGTAAATTGTCAGCTCAAGAAGGTGAAATCACATGTACATTTCCTATATATGTATTACACTTTTAAAGAGCTGACATTAATGCCCCACCACACCAAGAACTGAAAAATGGAAAACATTTCCAAACTTTAAAAATTATTATGAGAAACCACACAAGGATGCTGCAAGAAAAAAATACCATGAACAGAATCATAAAATACTTCCATAACAAAATAACAATCTAAAGTCAATATCATAATAGAGTAATTGTGTAGCATTATAAAGAATGTATATCTCTACAATGAAAGGCTATTTCAATCAAAGAAAATAGGTAAACACAATGACAAGAATGAATAGAATAGATATAAAAATATTCCATGGTTATCCCAAAAGGTGAACAAAATTGTTTCACAATCTTTAGCAACATGTTTTTATAAAAATGATTAGTCAGGCTGAAGGGATAAAATGCTTGTTTAGTACATGTAAAGGCTTGTATTCAAAAATCACTGTCATAAAATACATAAATATGTAAGTAAATACATATTAGCCAATGATGTATAGAAAGCATGTATTTAACATAAAAAGTCTATATGGAACATGTTTACACACAAAATGATATTTTACAGTGAATAAATGAAAGCTTTACACTGAACATCTAAAGTATCACATAGATAACTACTTTAACCACTATTCAACATAGTGCTTTAAGACTTAGCTAAATAAATTAGGCAATAAAAAGTAGAAAAGAGGAGTTAAAGTCATTACTGTTTGTGGATGATTAGTTCTATATGCAATTAACAATAAAGTGATACACAGAAGGGAATAGTGCTAATAATAAAGAAATCTAATTTTGAGAATATTAAACATTAAAAATATTCTATGGCACTAATAATTAAAACTTTAGGTACTCAAACAAATAAATAAATCAATGTGACAGAATTAATACTAAAAATAAACTTGAATTCATATGAGAATCCAATATATGATAATAAATACATTTTATTCAATGAAGGAAATAGACTTGATAAATGTTATGTTGATAAATGGCTTGTCATTGACATAAAAAAATAAACCGAGGCATTGAGCTATTATTCACTGGATCATAAATTTCAGGCAGTTTTAAGTGAAAAATTCAACAGCTTAAAAGTACTGAAAGAAAGTATGTAAAGCTTTTTTAATAACAAACAATTTGTTTTAAAGTTTTACTTAGTTTTAAAATGACAGATAAAATTATACATATTTATCCTTTATAATATAATGGTTCCAAATAACTATATTTTGTGGCATGGATGCATGTAAGTAATTAATAAATCCATTGCCTCATAGAACTATAATTTTTGGTAAGAATACTTTGTATATAAGCTCAGCACTTTAAATAAAAAATGAAATGAAATATTAAACGAGATAACAAAATTATTCCTCCTGCCTAATGTAATTATGAGTCATTTGACCAATTTTTCCTCCCTTTGTCACTATCCTGTTACTTTTGGCAATCAACATTCTAGTCTCAAATTGTTATATCAATTTTGTCGATTGTACATATGAGTGGGACTTGAGGCACTTGTCATTGTGTAGCACTATATTGCATGATTTTTGTGCTTTGCCCATGATGTCATAAAGGACCAAGAACCACCTATTTTATGCATTGTTAATAGTCACTTTTATGCACACAATCATATTTTCTATTTGAATTCATCTACTGATGAACACTTAAGTTGATTTACATATTTCAGAAATTCTGAATAGTGCTGCAATAAACAAGGGAGTGCTGGTGTGTCTTCTACTTTTTTATTTCATTTTATTTGAGTTTATCTACAAAAGTCAGACTGCTGGACTTTAAAAGTTTTGTACATTTAATTGCTCTCAATACTTGTCACAGTCTTTCACATGGCTGTATTAATTTACCAATAATATATAACAGATTTCTTTTCTCCAGATTTATCAGAACTTTTTTGTTCTTCTCGTGTATAGCTATCCTAGCCATAAAGAAGCATCATCTTACTGTGGATTACATAGGTAAATTTCCAACAATTACATTTATTAGGTATTTTTGGTGTATCTTTTGTTTATTTCTATGTCATTTTAAATATATATCCTATTCAGGTATTTTTATATTGTTCTATTTTTTCTGGATATTGAATTATTTCCCAAACATTTTGAATATTAACTGCTTACCAAAATTAAAATTGGCACATATTTTCTTCTATTCACTAATTTTCCCTTCATGTTATTGTTTACTTTGCTGTGCAGAAGTTTTATAGTTTCATGTAATCCTGTTTATGTATCATGGTTTTTAAGAATATTCTAAAAATCATTACCCAGGACAATGTCATGCTTGTCATTTTTTGCTTTGACTTGCAATCTGGTATTATTATTTCTTCATGTTATCTTTAATCCATTTGGGTTGTTTTTATGTATAATGGTGTTTTGCCCAAGTTGAGACCCCCAGAGAGACCACCGGAATCCAGTCAAGTCCAGAATGCAAAAGCAAGGTTTATTCAGTGCACAAAACGCAAGCCAGGCTGGGAGCTCAACTACTACACACAATACAGTACAGTAGGGATAGCTGCAGTTCCTTGATGTGGGAGTCCCCTCTATGTACTGTGATTACCATTAATGAATAAAGAAACTGCCTTGACCTGTAGATAGGGCAGAACTTAGGTAGGCGGGGAGGACTGAACTGAATGCTGGGAGAAAAAAGGGCAGAGTCAGAGGGACATCATGGAGCTACCAGAGTCAGACATGCCTAATCTTTGCCGGTAAGCCAGTGCTAGGTGGGGATATACAGATTAATAAAAATGGGTTAAATTAATATAAGAGTTAGCCAATAAAAAGACATTTAGACTAAATCTATATTTAGATTAAATATACAATTTAATATAATTTGGATATCTTCTGTTATTTTAATTTTGTTCTGGGGTAAACATTTAACTTTGTTCCTTTGCTTTCTTGGATTTCTTGTTTAGTATTAAATGTTTTGTGATAACTTGGAACTTTATCATGAGACTAATCTTAAAAGGGACACTTTTGTTCCTCATAGCGACACCTTTTATAATCTGAGACTCATAAGACTATGGTGATGGATAAAACATAATAATTTCAGTCTGTGTAACACAGCTCTTATGTGTTTTTATTATCTATTTTTCTGGCAGCATTTCTCATCAGAGCCTCTGACCAGTAATTCTCACACAATTGGCCTTGTGTAACCAATTTCCAGCATGATATGAATATATTTCATCTCATTTATGTGCCACATCTTGGATTTTCTTAGCTGTTTTCTCCAATATGAATCTTGGATCAGCATATGCACTATAAAGTGTGAGATTTAAACACTCACAGGCTAATTGTTCATCAAAGGGAAATTCAAACTTCCATATAGAAATTCTTGTTTTGCTTTCTGAGATGGACTTTCCTTAAAAATAAAACAAAACATTATTTAGCTCCTTGTAAGAAATTGTTTAAGTAAGCATTTAAGAAACATTCTTTTGCTCTGAATTCATATTTTATTTTGATTTTACCCAGTTTCTTTGGGTGTACTCCTTTAAATAGAGAGAGTATGTGCCTCGGGTTTTGTCTCCTGGGAAATACAGGCTCAGCCCCAGTTGCTATAATGTCTTTTAGCCGTTCCAGACTTCTTTTGTCAGTGACTTCAATAGCTTCCACCTATAATTTCAGCTAATAAACCACGTAAAATCTATTACCATTGGCAATAGTTATAAAAATCCCCAGGTTCTCTTCATTGTAAGGTAAATAGCACCTACCTCTTTGGGCTTCTGCATTCACCCAGGAAAAATTTTATGTGTCACTTTTTGGCCTCCGTACTTATGTAACTCTGTGCCATGTTTTTAGCCTTTAAGATCTTAAGCCTGGAAGGCATAGAATTATCTCCACCCTTAGACTCTGACCCTGTTTTAAACTCTAATCTACAATAATGGTTAACATTATTTTAAGCAATATCTCATTGTTGTGTTTAAAAACAAGGGAGAAAGTGCACTGAAAACAAAGCTATCTTGTTAATTCATAGTCCCTAAGAAGATACGTTGTGTTGTTAAAACATGAATAAAAGTTTACAGTTTTCCATTTTTAACAGTGAGAAATAAAATCTCAAACAAGTTTATCTTATCAAATGATGTCTAAATTGCATATCCTCAGAACAAGTTAGCAGTACTCTAGACTGAATGTTGAAAGATAGCTGTGGTGACATTTTGTTTGTGCTGTAACAAATAAAGCTTGCCTGATGATTTGAGTGCAGTCCTAGTCACTAGTTAGCCATAAAGGCCTGGGAGTGGTGGTATGGTACACACTTTTAATTCCAGCACTAGGGAGCCAGAAGCAGATGGATCTCTGTGAGTTCAAGGCTGCCCTGAGCTACACAACATTGACCCAGTCTAAAACAGAAACAGAGCCAAGTGGTGGTGTCTCACACCTTTAAACCCAGCATGAGGGAGGTAAGGATGGGAAATGATATGGCTGGGCAGATAAAGACATATAAGGTGGGAGAAGACAGGAGCTCAAGATTCAGTCTGAGCTTTCATAAGGTGACATTCAGTCTGAGAACTTGTAGAGACAGGCAGAGTACCCCATTTGGTCTGCTTTTATAGAAGTAAGAACTAGTGGCTGGCTGCTCTGCGTCTCTTATCTTTCAGCTTTCATTCCCTAATATCTGACCCTGGGGTTTTAATATTAAGACCAATTAGAATTCACCCTACAGACAGCTCCACATCTGTCCCGAGTTCTGTGCTCTTTCGTTATGGAAGACTTGCATCCCAGCCAAAATGGCTTTGGTGGAGTGAACACTCTCCCACACAAATAAATATCTGTTTAAAAATTATTGATGTGTAAGACATCATGCTATGCTAAGCTGAAAAGTGGCTCTCCTAAGGTGTATACAATCTAATCCCCTGAACCTCTGAATAGCTACTGTATATGCAAAAGAGGATATACATATGATTAAATTTAAAAAAAAACCTTGAGATGAGGTGATTATCCTAGACTATTCTAAAGGGTTTAATGTAATCAAGCAGGAATTTCATAGGAGAGAAATTGGAGGACCAAAGTCAGAGGACAGGCAACAAAAGCCAGAGGTTTGGGTTATGAAGATCACAGGCCAAAGAATACTTTCTAGAAGATACAAATGCAAAGAAATGAATTCTTCCTTCAGAGATTCCAAGAAGAACCATGCCTGTATACAAGATGGTATTAGCCTATTAGACTCACTTCATATACCTGATCCTTTTCAGTCTGAGAATTAATGTGATATTTTCAGTAATTATTTTTGTACAAAAATTGTTAGGATATACAAAAAAATAGACGTAGAATGGCTCTTTTTGGATGTCAATTTGACTACATCTGGAAGTAACTAAAATGCCAAGCATCTGGGACTTTTACCTAATTGGAATATTCTAGGTAGGTAGATCCACCTTAAATCCAGACTATTTGGTTGGACTTATATGCACAAGAATAGGAAAAAGGAAGATGCAAATTTAATCAAGGGTGTTTGATAAATCTCAAGGAATTGTTTTATTTTATATTTATTTTATTTTATAAAATTCTAGAAATTAGATTTGAGTGTACACACACACACACACACACACACACACACACACACACACACATTTTTTTCCAGGACATCAATGGCCTACATCTTATTACGTTCTATTTTGTTATGTTTTGTTATCTCTTAGAAGCCTATTCTTTTCTAATTAGAGATAGAAAGAGGATAGATCTGGTTGGAAGGGGAGGTGAAGAAGACCTGGGAGAGCAAAGTATAATCAGGATATTCTATATGAGAAAATAATGTATTTTCAATAAAAAGGGGGAAAGTTAAGGTAAGAGCAAACAAACAAATAAAAAGAAAGGTACATTTATCTTATATCAATTAATACCACGTGAGCTCACCAATGTTCGGCATAAGAGCCATAGACTGGGGAAGAGAGAAGAGGAGTGGAAAAATGTATAGCTTAATAAAAAATTTAAAAAAGCTTTAAAGAGGGAAAATAAAGAGCCATAGACTATCTACCATAAGCTTGGTGCCAGGAATGAGAAACTTCTGTTAAAGTTGTTGCTCAAGGGAGTCCAAGTGAGTCCCAAAACAATATAAGCTATTGCTGTTGCATTTGGTTACTTCTCAAAGATTGAAAATGTTTCTATTTTTTAAAACAGTGCACACTTCGCAAATAGGATTGAGAATATCTGAGCTGGATCTAATTTGAAAGCCCCCTTTATGCAATCTAACATTTATAGTACTATGTACTATTGTAAGCTGACAAGTGAGGGAAAAAAGTCAATAGTCATATCCAGATAATGATGTCAATGAATGGTAACAATGACCAGTAGACCAAGACACTCCTAATGGTGCAATAGTGTCACTCAAATATTGGAACTAAAGAACAGCTATATAATCAGATATAAAGCCCATTCCATAGGAGGGAAATTATGTTTTGTACTAGAAGCCTAGCCAACCTCCTGAGTCTAGTGGTGTCATGACTCTTAGAAGATAACCCAGTCCGATTAATTTACAAGGCTACCATAATTCATAACTTCATCCTAAATGTTATTATTGTATCCACAAATAAGCAAAGTATCCCTCCTAGTCAAACAAGCTTTCATTTACAGCAGAGACTATTACAGAAAGCCATAACATGTCAGAAAGATCAATGGATCTTGGGAAGTCCAACCCAAACAGACAGATCTATAACACAACCTCTGTATTGAGGTTGAGGTACATCATGGAAAATGGGGCAGAAAGATTTTAAGAATCAGAGGATCAGGAGCCTACCATGAGATTGTATCTTTTAGAAATGACAGTAAGACATTTCTATGATTCCTCAAAAATATGAGCACCAAATTGATACCTGAGCAATGATAATACCAAGAGACATACTTAGAGAGAATTAGCTTTTACTGGGGATAAATTACCTAATTGGTTATCTAATACAAAGTGCCCAGCCTTAAAATTAAGTATACAAGCCACACTAAATGGACTCAGGTGATTGATTTTAATATTTATGTTTATGTATATATGTATATGTATTTATGTGGGTATATATATTTTTGAGGGTGTGAGAAGTATTGTTGGGGGGAAGAGGCAAAGAAGGGCTTGAAGGCAAGACAGGGAAGGGGAAAAGTGATAGAATTATATTTGAATTTTAAATTTAAATGAAATAGGGGGAAATTCACAGAAGCATAGAGGAGCCTGGGACATAGATTTTTTGTAGAATTCTTTTCTTCCATGCTCAAGCTCCTGAGTTAAGTTCTTAGAAATTTGAGAAAAACAAAACACAAGTGAAAAATCCAACAGCCTTAATATTGGTCTATTAATTCTAGGTTATGAATACAGCAGTATGCTTTTAATAATCATCCACAACATGGTGAGAATTTATTTACTGTTGACAAGAGCCCATAAAAATAGCCACACTGGTCATTTTACAAGGTTGATTTCACAATTCCTTAAATGATAGGTGCATGTTTGAGGAATTTGGTGGCATGACAAGGACAGATATTTGGCCATTTTCATCAATTTTCCATCCTTTTCTGCCTTACAAAGGAGGCACTAGGGCTACTCTAATTAAGAGTAATTGCTGTAGCTTAATTGGATGCCAGCTAAATTTTACTAATTGAAAAAGGCACAAGAAATGGGAAACTCAAAGGAAAGGGGCCTTAGGGTGTTTTCTGTCATCCCTGCCTGTCTTTAGAAGGCTGTAGGCAGGCCTGACAAAGATTGCATTCCTATACTTCTTGAGTCACTACTGCTCGCAAATGATTTTTTTTTAACATTCTACAGCTTCAGTTAGAAATGGAATTCAGTGGTAAAGTGCTTGACAAGCATATGGAACACTTTTGATTTCATCCCAATAAGAGATAAAGGGGAAGAGAGATGGAGTAGAGAGAGGAGAAAGAGAAGAAAAGAGACAGAGAAAAGAGAGAGATCTCAGGTCTTGCTGGCTTCCACCACTCTGTTTATAACTTCTACCTCCTGTATATATGTGGCTAAGAAGACACATACCACTCCATTATCAACATTAGATGCATCCCTATGCTTTCTCATATTCCTTAGGCTCATACATTCTTTTGTAGATACCACTTCATTAATTTCTCATTCACTAAGTCACTTCTTCCGTGTTTTTCTGCTTCTTGGTAGAAACAACCCTGATTGATATGGTTAGGGAAAATAATGTAATTCTTACATGAGTAATAAAAAGAACTATTCAGCACACAATAAGAAATTTTAATCTAAATATGCCAATTTAGATTGGGATATTAACATTGGTAAATTTTCTGAAACAAAGAAAAATTTTTCTGGCGTTTGTGACAACTAAAAATACATTAAGCATTGGTGATTGAGAAAACAAAACATAAATTGATGAAGACTATAGAAAAAAATGGTTCATGCCTGTCTTAAAGCCCAGTGTTTTAGTTATGTAAAATCAATAAATTAGAGGAACCAGATCCATAGCTTGAGTTATTACAGTGTTAAATATTATATTACATTCATGAAATTTCCTGAAAGAATGGATTTTTACTGTTTTCACAATTTAAAAGAGAAGGGTACCTAATTATGTGAGGTGTTGATAATTCCTTTGATTATGGTGATTATTTTGTAGTATGTGCATATTAAATCATCAGTTTATACACCATAAGCTTATATAATTTTTGTTTTCTTGGGGAATATATCTCAATTCATCTGAATATCAGAGGAAATAGTTTTGATAGTAGAGTTGATGTGTGCAATAGAGAGACATGATATGTACATTCTCTGGAACTACAGAGCCACTAACATTTTAGGAAGAGTGTGGAATTTTCTGCATCACACAGTTCCCCATTGAAAGCAATCCTGTGAAACTTTAGAACTCCAAAGAATAAAGAATATGTCTCCTGAGGACAAAAGAGGGAGGAAGAAAAGTGGTTATTTGTGATGGCACTCTAGCAGGTGTCCTCAAGGACAATCATGACACTGCTTATACATTCATAAAGAGCTTCATCTGATCCCTGGCAAGTGTGCGCAAATTCCTTTTCATAAGTAAGTCAAGTGTCTGCATGTACAATGAACAAATCCAGACTTTAAAGAGTATTTCACAACTTGACAGCCTCAGTAGTCAGGCCAAAGTAAAAGTATATCAAGTTGGTAACACTCATTCCTTGCCAAGTAGGTTTAAATGCTCAGGTGTGGTCTGATATCAGAAAAGATGGAAATGAGTCAGAGTCATTAAAAGAAGAGTCTTGGCAGTTGCCGAGATTCATATACAGAAACTGGAAAATACCTTTGATAGCGGAATATTAATCATGACATGGTTGTTCTCTGGCAGGGTTAGAAAGTACAAACAGTCAGCCTAGGGAATCAGAGCACATGCTCTGGCCATCTGTTAACAGTGTCTGAGAATATGGATTTGCTCCATATCTTCCTTTATTCTTCATTGAAAATTACTCCAGTGTCTATGAATGAAGTATCAAAACTGTTTAATTTTAAAAACGGGAAGTACAAGATCTTCTTTTCATATTGAGAGGGTAACTTGGTATTTTTTTTCTCATAACAAAGACCTTGAACATATGTAAATTTATCTTTTGAATATTTCTGGACTTACATTACAGGAAAGGAGCTAATTACATTGGTAAATCTTACAGTCATAAAATCTAGTTCAATGACAGACTCTACAGTTTTATTTAACCTTTAAAATATTATAAAACAACTCTTCTCAAATTTTATGGAATAATGACATCTGATCACATAGCATAAGTTGTAGTAATTGTACTTACACTGTTGTGACAGCTTATCCTAAGGAATATACAATATGCAAACAAGCAGATACAATATTAGGTATGGCCTCAAAAACCCCAAACTAAAAAACAAAACAAAACAAAAAACAGAAAAAAACAATACCCTGTATGAACTATGAAAAATGGCAACCCTACACAATGGAAAAAGATTTTCACAAACCCCACATCAGGCAAAGAACTCAAGAAATTGGCCATCAAAAGAACAAAGAATCCAATTTAAAAAATGGGGTATAGACCTAAACAGAGAACTCTCAACAGATGAATCTAAAATGGCTGAAAGACACTTAAGGAAATGCTGAACATTTTTATCCATCAGAGAAATGCAAATCAAAACAACTCTGAAATTCCATCTTACAGCTGTAAGTAGGGCCAAGATCAGAAACACTGATGACAACTTATGCTGGAGAGGATGTGTGGTAAAGGTAATAAATACTGGTCCATTGCTGATGGGAGTGCAAACTGGTATAGTCACTTTAGAAATTAGTATGGCAATTTCTCAGAAAATTAGGAAACAACCTACCTCAAGACCCATCAATAACTTTTGGGTGTATACCCAAAGGATGCTCAATCGTATCACAAGGTCACATACTGAAATATGTTCACAGCAGCAGCATTATTTGTGATAGGCAGATTCTGGAATAAACCTAAATGCCCCTCAACTGAAGAAGAATGGATAAAGAAGATGTGGTACATTTACACATTCGAGTACTATACAGCAGAAAAAAATAATGAAATCTTGAAATTTTTGGGCAAATGGATGGATCTAGAAAACATCATATTGAGTGAGGTAACTCAGACCTTGAAAGACAAATGTAATATGTACTCACTCATAAGTGACTTTTAGACATAAATCAAAGAAAAACCAGCCTACAATTCACAATCCCAGAGAAACTAGACAACAAAGAGAGACATACATGGATCTAATCTATATGGAAAATAGAAAAAGCCAAGATCCCCTAAGTAAATTCGGAGCAAGGGGATCATGGGCGAGGGTAGAAAAGGAGGGGGTAAGAGGGAGAGAAGTGAAGAAAAATGTATAGCTTAATAAAAACAATAGAAAAAGAAATTGTGAATTAGTTTAGATCACTTGAGAATGCATTGAGGGCATTTGCTGAGAACTTATTCAGACCTTATAAAATTAAAATATTGTAATATGTTAAAGATGTTGGTAGATTAATATCCAAATACATACTGATAGGTAAATGTATCATGATGTTAAAATACAATTATAATAAATAAATATTTGTCTTTTTTATAGAGTAATTGAAGAGGAATAGTGAGGTGATAAGATTTGAAAATCAGGGTAATGTAAAATAGTGTGGAAAGAAGCAAAAAATACTTTTTCTAAAAATTAGTCTATCCTTGGACTGGAGATATAGCTTATTGTTAAGATTAATACTGAATACATTTCCAGAGGATCAGGATTCAATTCCCAGCACCCACATGGTGTCTCAGGACCATTTATAACTCCAGCTTCAAAAGAGCTTATGCATTATTCTATTATCTGTGGGTACTGACAGTGGTGAAGAGATATACCTATAGGTGAAACAGCCATACATATAAAGTAAACTTAAAAGAATAATTCATTTTGTTCAAAAATTTCAGTTAATTTTGAATTACTTCATAAAAATCTGATCTATTCTCCTGTGGCTATTATAATTTTGTAGACAAAATTGAATGAAAGTAGATTCATGAAAAGTTAATTTGCAGCCTTAAGTATTTAGAGGTATCACTAGAATTTCCTGAATTGTATATTTGTTTTAGTTAGAATTTCTATTGCAGTGTTGAAACACCATGACCATAAAGGAAATTGGGGAAGGAAGGGTTTATTCAGCTTACATATCCACATTGCTGCTCTTCACTGAAGGAAGTCAGGACAGGAACTCAAACAGGGAAGGATCTTGGAGGCAGGAGTTGATGCAGAGGCCATGGAGGAGTGGTGCTTACTGGCTTGCTTCTCATGGTTGGCTCAGCCTGTTTTCTTATAGAACCTAGGACCACCAGATCAGGGCTGGCACCACTCACAATTGGCTGGACCCTTCCACACTGATCACTAATTGAGAAAAAGACTTACAGCTGGATTTCATAGAGGCATTTCCTCATCTGAGGCTTCTTCCTCTCTGATGTCTCTAGCTTGTGTCAAGTTGAAACAAAAATCACACAGTATAGCATTCTAAATCTTACATACCAATACAGCTCAAGATGCAAAGTGTACTAATTCAAATGACTGAGATGTTGAATTCAGTAGAAATTTATTAATATATATTCATATTTGCTTGAAATTTTTCCTCTTCATTCTTGGAAAGTTGGCCTTTGAGAAAATTCACTTATCCCTTTGACATAGAAAGTAGAAACCAGAATAGGTAGCTATATTTAGTTAATCAAACATAAGTGTAAGGTGAAAGTCATCACAATAATATCATTTCAATTTAGTGTAGTGAATTAGTAAAGAGGTTAGAAAATTGAGGTCAGTGAGGTGGTTCAACATGTAAAGGTTCTAGCTGCCAAGCATGAAGACCTGAATTCCATCTTTTGGAGACTCACATGGTAGGAAAGAATCAAATTTCTGAAATTCTCTTCAAATCTCTAATATGCTGTCTCTCTCTCTCTCTCATACACACACACACAAATACACATTCAGGAAATAAATTTAAAAATATAAACAAATAAATTATATGTATATGTGAAATTTTCCTTTGATGCAATATTCAATGAATTCATTTTCTTCAGGTAATGAAAAAATATACCTAAACATTTTTAGGGAAATAGGCTGGCAATATGGAAAAAAGCACCTCTTCACTCTCTCCTGAACATGAGTAAAGTAGCAATAAAGAAGAAATGGAAGTATTATAATATTTTGGGAAAGAAAAAGGAGAAGGAAGATAGAAGATAAGAGAGTAAAAGGAGAGAAAGAAAAATATGTAGGACAAGGGAGATTCCAGTGACATGTGTTTAATGGAAGATAAAAATAAATAAATCTATTTAAAACATCAAATCTTCAGAAAACTTTCAGCAAGCTGAGAAATCCAAACCATCAGAATTAGTGGTGTATGTTTCCTGAAAATTAACAGATTCAAAAGCTATTTCAATGTAGCTCTTTTCCCAACAAACAAGACAAAGGAGGTTGTTGTACTAGATTATGTATTGTAGTTACTGAATCAGAGAAACTTGGGACTTAGTGATATTAGGAATAAATACAGATACAGATGTCATTTTTGATACTTTTATTAGCATTCATTAATTGTACAAAATAAAGTTTCATTTTATAAATGTACATAATATACTTCAATAATCTTCAATCCCTATTTTCAAATCCTGTTTTCCCTTTTGAATCACTGCTTGCATTCTAAAAATGGAAAGACAATAAATATAATATGGATGTCATTTCAAAAAGAAAGGGATTCATTGAAAGTCTGCACTATAGCTGTTAAGTTGACACTGTTCTGGGAGCATACTAAAGGATTTCTTTGCTGAATAAAATATTTGGGGAAAAGAGAAATCTGCTGTTTATAGGAGGGGCAAGGTCTACAGAACAACTAAATGTGAAAGGGGTTGGAGAAAAGTGGTTCCTAATATGTTATATGCATATACACAGAAATTGTTAGCAGATGAATTTACTCCGGTATATTGCATAAAGGGTCCAAATTTAAAGGAAATAATATATAATGCTGTTTTCACAGCCCAATATTTAAACTGATTTTCCCAAGTTTTCCATCACCAAGCAGAAGCAGGTTTGCCAAGAATTGGGAGAGTAAAAATTATAAAACATAGAAAATTTGCTTAAGGAGGAAATGATCTGAAACTGCCTGCTTTGGTCCAACTCTGGTATATATCAAATTAATGTGGTAAAAAGATATAAAAGGCAATGTACTAATTTTTAAGCTATAGCACTGTAATTTATATACACAGATTTAAATAAAAATATAGTGCCAGTATGTTAAAAAGTAAAATTGTGAATGTCACACAATAAATTGTAATAGTAGATCAAAGCAAAAAGAGTTTTATTATAAAAAGGCAAATGCAAACAAGAAATACTAAAATACCTTTATGAGTACTATTCTCAAAAGAATTTGGAGGGCATAGGAAGTACTGAGGATGGATTTTAAATAAAAAATATATTAAACTAACTTCCTCACATAAAAAAAGAGTAGTTTCATTTATAGAACAAGAATTGCAAAGTTCTATAACTCCAGAGTTTCCCTATTCTGTTTTATTTTTTTAATGACCTCTATTAGTGAGAGTGGCATATAGAAATCACATACTATCATGGTGTGGGACAATTCCACATTTTGTCAATTATGTTTTAAATAAATGCTGATTGGCCAGTAGCAGGAAGTATAGGCAGGACAACCAGACAGGAAGTAGAGGCGGGAAAATGAGAACAGGAGTCTGGCTGACCCCCGACCAGCGGAATGAACAGCCAGACTCAGGATTCTTCCCGGATCACGCTTTATTGGAAAGCACTTGTTTGAGGAAAAACAGGAGGCCAGAGAGCCTCTAGGTTGAAGGGAGAGCGGAGGCAAGAGAGGGAGAGGTCTAACATGGCGGCTGCTTATATAGGGAGATATGATGCAACTCGCGCCTTGATTGGCTGCTAAGTCCTGCTCGCACCAGAATTCTCGGGATTGGCTAGGGACACTTCAGGTTATTTGCGCATGCGGGAAGCGCCTGGACGCTCAGTCCTGAAGCATTGCCATATATGGAATTTGTTTACCTCCAAACTGCGATGATGCAAGCGTATGGCTCCCTGCACAGGAGAATTCTGGGAAGAAGGAAGATTTTTCTGCAGTTGTGAGGCCGCCACAGAAGAAGCAAGATGTGATTGCCTAGCTGAAAAAAGGTACCGAGCCACGTGGCTAACATAGATAAGAATAATGGGCTAATATAAGTTATAACAGTTAATAAGAAGCCTGAGCTAATGGGCCAATCAGTTTATAGTTAATGTACACTTCTGTGTGATTTCTCTGCGACTTAACAACTACGGGAATCCGGTAGAACAAGGACTGGGCAGGACAGAAAACCCTTACAACATTATCACTGTTTTGGAATCCATTTGCTGTTTTAAGTCTAATTTTCTTTTATGAATTTGAGTCTTCTGTGTTTGGTGCACACATGCTTAGGGTCATATTATGTTATTGGAGTTTTCCTTTCATGTGTATAATGTATTCCTCCTTATCTCTTATGATTCATCTTCATATGAAATTCATTTTCTCATATATTAGGATAGCCACTCCTGCTTGTTTATAATCACACTTGCTTGGTAGACCTATCTTTCTCCATCATTTTATATTAAATTGCTGTCTATTGTTGGTCATGAATTGCATTTCTTGGAGGCAGCAAAAGAATGAATTCTGTTTTCTTATCCAATCTATTAATATGTCTCTTTATTATAAAGTTGAGAACTTTTATATTGAGTTATTGAACAATGAATAATAATTCCTATATGCTTGTTGTATTTGTGGTGTGTTATTACACCTTTTTGATTTCATGTTCTGCAATTGCTAATTTGTTAAATATGTCTTCGTGAGCACATTTAAACTTCTCTTAAAGCTTAAGTATTCCTACCTGCTGTGGGACAATGATCTGTACCTTGCCAGTTGTATTTTAATAAAATACTGATTGGCCAGTAGGCAGGCAGAAAGTATAGGTGAGGCAATCAAGCAGGAAGTAGAGGTGGGGCGATGAGAACAGGAAAATTCTGGGAAGAGGAAACAGTCAGTCTGTAGTCGACAGAGAGGAAGCCAGACACAGAGCAAGCAAGTTGAGAATGCTTTACTGATAAAGGAACCAAGCCACGTGGCTAACACAGACAAAAATAATGGGCCATTGTAAGATGTAAGAATTAGTTAATACAAAGCCTGAGCTAATAGGTCAACCAGTTTATAATTAATGTAGACCTCTGTGTATTTCTTTGGGATGAACAGTTGCGGAACTGGATAAGACAGAAACTTCTGTCAGCACCTACTAGTATCTTCTGTAGAGCTTTCTTAGTGGTCATGATTTCCTTAAATTTGATTTTATCGTTTTTTTTATTTTTTCAATTACAAATGATAGTTTTGCTGGGTATAGTACAGTTGATTATCATATGTGATAATTCATGATTTACAGAAAAATCAGTTCTTCCCCTACTGGCTTTTCTCTTCAAAAGAAAAGGAAAATGGACTAAATCTCAATATGGATACAACTGTAAGTAAAGATTTAGACTTTCTGCTATGTAACATAGGCAAAAATTATTATATTAAGAATCAGGGGGATAGACAGAGGTATATTTGCTACTTGTATGTTTAGTGATAAAACCAAATCACAAAACCATGATAGATAGTGCATAACTGAAGCCCCAGACTGAGTGCGTAGAATGCAGAGGCAGACAGGTCTCTAGTGCTCCTTAGCATGGCAGTTTATTTTACTCGATTAGTTCTTGGCTTAGTGAGAAACCCCATCTAAACTATTTAGGCATAAAGAAAAAATTAAATTATGAACTTTACAGGTAAATTGATTGAACTAGAAAAGATCATGCGGAATGAGGTAATCCAGAACTAGAAAGATAAATATCCCATGCTCTCTCTTACTTCTAGCTCCAAATCTTCAGGTTCAGATACACAGCCTGTAGTAACTAAAGAAAACAGAAAATAAAAATGGGGCCACTGTTATGATAAAGGGCTTTGGGAACAATAGAGAGGGGAATAATACTATATAAGTAATCTGATCATAGAAGTGGGAAAATGTGGGCCCTTTTGTGAAGGAAAGGGAGGTAAATATAGAAGAAAATGTGAAGAAGGGACAGAAGAATAGGATACAATGAATATGATGGGGGAATGGTGTGGGACAATTCTATAATCTGTCAATTATGTTTTAAATAAACACTGATTGGCCAGTAGCCAGGCAGGAAATATAGGCGGGACAACCAGAGAGAAAGTAGAGGTGGGTCAAGGAGAACAGGAGAATTCTGGAAAGGAGGAAGCCCATTCCTCTCCAGTGCTGTCCAGACACTGAAGAAGCAGGATGTGACCTGCCCCACCGAAAAAGGTATGGAACCATGTGGCTAACATAGATAAGAATAATGGGTTAATATAAGTTATAAGAGTTAATAAGAAGCCTGAGCTAATGGGCCAAGCAGTTTATAACTTAAGGAGACCTCTGTGTGATTTTCTTTGGCGACAAATGGCTGTGGGACCTGGTGGGAGGACAGAAACCCCCAAAAGCAGGTTACATGTTACAGGGGAAAGAGAAAAAAGAGGGTTCCTTAAGAAAGGAGGAGGGGAGTAAATACAGTCAAAGAAAGAAAATTGGTAAAGTAGCATATGGATTACTGAAAAAGACACAAGGAATCTAATCATTAGCTAATTACCTATCAAAAACCTATAACACATAATTAACTGCATAAATATACATAGACAGTTTTAGTGAACTTTTCTTCTTTGGGCTGACAGCACTCTCTCCTAGAGCCAAAGACCACCTTAAAAAATAATAAGAAAAAAATCAATGCCAGTCACAAGAAGCACTCTTTTGAGGTTTCGCCCATCTAAGAGACCCCCAAAACATACAGCCTCTTCCTATTGTCCTTAGTTATCCCACAGATTTATAAGATAATTCCCTATTGCTGAAGACTGCATGTATTTCAGAAACAGGGCTTCAGAACTGGAACTGACCAGAATGTGCCCTCCTTGAGGACTAGCTACATGGTATCCGAAGGCACCAGGGAAGTTTCCAAAAGACAGCTACAACCAAGACTCCAACCCAGGTGGAATGCCTATGAACTGCATCACCAACCAGCATGTCATGATAATCTTAGAGGTTCAATAGTGGCACACATACCTTGGAAGCAACCATTTACTCTTTAATTGGATTTAAAACTCATTCAACAAGACAGATACCATGTCTAGCACTAGAAAGCTAGCTAACTATTCAGTGCTAGTGAAATCCTAGTTATTAGAGAAGAATCTATAATTTAATGAACCAATATAGTCCCTAACAAGAATCTATAGGCATTTGTCCATATTTACACAGAAATTTGTAGTCTATACCCCCATCAAAGAAATTTCTCTTGGCAGCAGAGATCACTAGAAAAAGACAAAAACAAAATCAAAACAAAAACCACAATCAATATGCAAAATATTGAGAGCCCAGTCCCAATGATTAAATCTATAAAACACTTTGACACCTATGGCTCAGGGGGCATTGCCAAAGAGTGGGTAGGAATATTTTAAGAACCAGAAAACTTTGCTTTGAGGTTGGGTTTCCTAGCAATAGCAGAAGCTATACCCATAATATCTCACCAGCATAACTTCTTCCCAAATGTGAGCTGAACAGGAGGACACCAACAAACATTCCAAATGGAATGGGGAAAATCCAGAAGCTCAATCCTACACAATGAACTACAGACTCTGAATAAATCTGGAAGTGGGAGTGGTGGCACTCCATAGAGTAGAGCACACTGATTGGTTGTTCAATACCAAATGTCCAATAACATGAAAACACATACAAGAATTAATGAAAAAAGAAGCCATGAATTTGAAGGAGATGAAGAGAAGTGTATGGAAGAAGTTGAAAGAAGAAAATGAAATGGATAAATGTTGCAATTAAAGAATCTCAAAAATAAACATAAAAGATAAGGTGGAGTGTGATCAATGAAGACATTTAGTATCTATCTCTGTCTTCCATTTGTATATATAAACACAGGTATGACCATCTTCAGGGAAACAAACAATGATATACATGACACACACACACACACCACAAATATCACATGGTAAATTATAATACCACAGTCCAACATGTGCTGAGTAATAATTATTTACTAATTCTGAGGGATAAAGAATAGAGTTTTTATCTGAACACAGAATTTTTGTTCTAACAGTCCAAAAATAAATCCTGAAAGCACATTGGCAATATTCAGAGAAATTGAAATCAAACAGGTGCTATTTTCCTTTATTCTTAGTAAATGAATCCATGTATATTTTTTCTATTTATTTGACTATAGTGCTTAGACAGGAGTAGCTATTCAATACAGTGATTACAGTAACTTTAGGGAATGAATAGCTTTTAATATGGGGGTTGTTATCAATTGCTAATTTCTAGGAGAATAATACTTCTGAGAACTTTAGCATCTCAGAATTTTTATCTAATAAATGCAACAATACTGAGATTAAATACTTATTCTATATTTCTCTTCCATCACAAATGTTTCTTCTCTTGTTTAAACTAAAATTTTTTCATCATTGAATAAGAAAATATTTCAATTTTTAAACTGAATCCGCTTCTGTGAGCCTTAGGCTATTACTGATCTCAGTTTGTCTGTTTAATTTCCAGACTTCCATGCAGTAGACTGTTAATTGCACATTGTTGCAATGTCAAACTATTAATGTGTAGACTGTATGCTGTTCCATCATTTATTTTCTATTATTTTTTCTCAATTTATGTGAGATTTTATAGCATCAAATCTTGATTAATGTTAATTAGTTTCATTGTTCCTCAAAGATGAAAGGCAAATGTTATATACCATAATTTGACACAGCAGATAATCAAATAGTATATGGTTAGGAACATTATAACATGACCTACATAATTAGTGGATTGTTATAGCCACATTAAAAAACTATATCTTAATTTCAAGATCAGTTCTTGTTCTGACAGTTCTTGTTCCTAACACCAAGTGACTGATATTATGTAACCAGCCAATTGTCATGAACACATTTTAATAATCATGCTAAAGAGAAGCCAGTCATCGGGAGAATATACATTTTGAAATACTTCATAGAAGTAGGGAATAAAAATTCATTATACACATAAATAAAATTTATACATCCTTGTCTCCCAGGTCATTTTTCTCTTGATGCATATTTAAATCAGAGACAGAAATTAACTCTTCTGGTAATTTCATTTTCTATTTATTTTTCTTTTATATTGTTTTTATTGAGCTATACCTTTTTCTCTGCTCCCCTTTCCCCATCTACGCTCTCCTGTGACCACCACACTCCCAATTTACTAAGGAGATCTTGTCTTTTTCTCCTTCTTATTTAGATCCATGTATGTCTCTCTTAGGGTCCTCTTTGTTGTCTAGATTCTCTCGGGTTGTGGATTTTAGGCTGGTTTTTTCTTTGCTTTATGTCTAAAAGCTACTTTCGAGTGAGTACATATTGTATTTGTTTTCCTCGATCAGGGTTACCCCGCTGAATATGTTTTTTTCTAGATTCATCAATTTGTCTGTAAATTTCAAGATGTCATTATTTTTACTGCTTAGTAATACTCCATTGTGTAATTGTACCACATTTTCTTTATCCATTCTTTGGTTGAGGGGCATCTCAGTTGTTTCCAGGTTCTGGTTATTACAAATAATGCTGCTGTGAACATAGTTGAGCACATGTCCTTGTGGTATGAATGAGTTTCCTTTGGATATATACTCAAAATTGGTATTGCTGAAAGATAATTCAACAGCAATATTAATTTCAGAAAGCACACAAACACATGGAAATTGAACAATTGTCACCTGAATCACCAATGTGTCAAGCAAGAAATAAAGAAATTAAAGACTTCCTAAAACTCAATGAAAATGACCACACAACATACCCAAACTTATGGAAAACGATGAAAGCAGTGTTAAGGGGAAAGTTCATAGCACTAAATGCCTACATAAAGAAGCTGGAAAAATCCCACACTAGTGAGTTAACAGAACACCTGAAAGTTCCAGAACAAAAAGAAACAAACTCACCCAGGAGGAATAGACAACAGAAAATAATCAAATTGATAGCTGAAATCAACATAGTAGAAACAGAGAAAACAATACAAAGAATCAATGAGACAAAGAGTTGGTTCTTCGAGAAAATCAACAAAATAAACAAACCTTTATCAAAACTAACCAAAAGGCAAAGAGAGAATATCCAAATTAACAAAATCAGAAACGATGACTTTTTTTTATTTTTACAAACAAAAATTAGTCTTCTGAAAACTATATAATTTTTATGCCCTGGTTGGCATGAATTACTATTCATGAAGGCAATGTCGACACAAAAAATGCATTCAATAGCTTATCTATTAAAATACTTGAGTCATTGAGTAATTAAGAATTATACCAGGAAGGGGCTGCAGAGATGGCTCAGAGTTTAAGAGTCCTGGCTGCTCTTCCAAAGGTCCTAAGTTCGGTTCCCAACACCCACACGGTGGCTCACAACCACCTAGAATGAGAACTTATACCCTCTTCTGGCATGCAGAATTTTTGTTTTGGGCTGCCAACCAGCTCCCAAACCATGACCCAGAGAGGTAGTATTAGTTTTGAATGTTCTGCCTTACTTAAACTCATTTTGAATGTTCTGCCTAACTTAAATTAACCTGTTTCCCTTTATTTACCTTTTACCTTGGGGCTTATTACTGTTCTTTCTTTCTGTATATCTTACTTTTCACTGCTTCTTATGTCTGATGACTGAAGGCTGCCTGGTTTATTGCTCTGGGCATCTCCCTTGTTGTCACATTCTTGTTTTGTCTTTCTTCTTTCTCCAGAGCCTAAATTTCTTCTCCTATTTATACTCTCTGGCTGCCAGTCTGGCCTATACTTTATCTTGCCTAGCTATCTGCCATTTGGCTCTTAATTAGACCAATCAGGTGCCTTATGCAGGCAAGGTGAAACAAATGCAGTAATAATTAAACAAATGCAGTACAAACAAGTGGAACACATCCTTACATCATTAAGCAAATGCAACAGAAACAAGTATAACACATCTTCACATAGTTAAAGTAATATTCCACAGCATAAACAAATGGAACACAACTTTGTCTAGTTAAAATAATATTCCACAACAAAGAATGACTCTAAAGTCTAAGGATTTGTTTGATAATTTCATGCATATGTATAATGTTTTGTTCAAATCCATGCCATATTCTTTCTGCTCCAATTCCTCTCTTATTTCCACAATATATTTTGTTCACATCTTGAAGTATTCCTGTTTTTTTGCAACCACTGAGTACACTTACTGATTAATGTACATTCAAGGATGAGGGACATCCACAGGAATATGGGCAACCTATTAGTGAGTATACCCTTGAAGTCAATTAAGTTTGCATTCCGTAGCATCTATCACTTTCTAATAGCTCCTCGGGTGGGAGTGGGACTTCTTGGAGCCTTCCTTTTTCATGCTGAGGTTTCAGTTAGATTGATCATGTATATGTCTTATGCGTCAATTCACAGCTACCATCTGTAACATTTATAATACATATTTCTTAATGATAAAAAAGACATAATAAATAATTCATGATCCTCTAAGGTTCCAAGGCAAGAAAGAAAACATGTCTTAAACATTCTGAGGCAACCCATAAAAGGGACTCGTTTGTTCCCTACAAATGACTGTAACATCTATTATTTCAGCACAATTATTGCCTTGGTTTGGCATATGACACATATTTCTTCCTTGTAAAATACATACTTTTCCCAATACAAGTACAGCTTGTACAAATATTCTAATTAACATCTTTATTATTCCTAAAATAAGTCTAGGCAGCACACAGGATAACTTGCCCAGTACTGTCTTTATGTGTGACTGAAGGGGGTTACTGTTTGATATAAGAGAACTATAGAGTAGATAATTCCTTTAGATGGTTGAGCACAGAGCCAGCAACATGAGAATTTGTTTATTGTAAGATTCATTAAAAAGGGATATAGTAACTTGAAATATTCTCATCCTTTCTAAGATATAACAGTATATTTCTAGTAAATTACAGGTCTTCGGAATGCTAACAACATTCACTTCTATGAAGGCTGATGCACAAAGACTTTCTCACACAAAGAGCTTTACACAGGCATTGTCAAAATCCAGGATAGGATTTTTATTGAAGAGATGGAAGTCATATAATTTATAAGACATTAATTCTGAAATCATAACTGAGGAGACATTACATTATTAACCATAATAAAATATTAGTGGTTAATGATGTGTTTATGTACAACAGGGAAATCAAATTATATATGATATATGTATACAATTTTATCAGCCATTTTTAAAATAAAATTGAAGAATTAACAATTAAAAACGCAAACTAGACATGGGTGTCTATCAAGGAATGAATGGATAATGAAACTGCGTTTTATACATACACAATGCAATTTTACTCAGCTCTAAATGAAAATTAAATTTTGATATTTTCAGGTAAGTGGTTGGAATTGGACAATTTCCTGATGAGTTATGTGATACAAGCTCAGAAGGATAAATACCACATGGTCTCTGGAATATGTACATCCTAAAATGAAATTTTCATATTTGTTTGTTGAATTTGTAGACAGCAGAGTGTAGAAAAGGGACACTGTGATGGTGGAAAACTTCAAGGTAGGAGACAGCAAAACACAACATCACAGGTGATAGGGAAACCAAGAGTGGAAATACCAGGGCTGGAAATCTTAAATAGAGATAGGGTAGGAGGAATAAAAGAGTTGACCTAGCAGATGGCTAACATTAAACATGGATATATGAAAAAGCCATATGGATATCTACTACTTTGTTCACACAGACTCATGCACACAATAGAGAGAAATAGAAATGGAGAGAGAGAGAGAGACAGAGACAGAGACAGAGAGGAGAACATTAGAAGTGAGATATACAGCAGGGATGGATAATGCCGATCCTAAAAACCATGGGTTATTACAAAAAATTCCAGTGTCGTGTGCGAGGCATACCTGTGAGGAGGTCAAGAAGAACCTAGAGGCTCCCCAAACAATAAAACCTCTTTCCAACCTTCCTAGTTGTTCCACAAAAACTTTTTGAAAAGGGTCTATGACTGAAGACACCATACCCCTTGATTGCAAGACCCAGGGAGATCATGCTGGGACAGAGTTAGAGGCTTCTGACTAGCACTAGTTTTCAATAGTGCTTAAAGTTGATAGTCAGGCTTCTGTTGAAGAAAAGACAATGATCTTACTCACATGTGAACACTGAAAATGGCAATATCAGTGTGTCAGGGAAGATGTGTCTACTAGAGCAATATTGACAACTGCTCTTCAAATGGAAATGAGACCCATTTCACAGGAAGAAATACATACATGGCAACATGAACTCAGTCAAAAGTTCATGCCCAAGGAAGTCTTGGACCCTAAGGAAGAAGTTACTATTCATCAGCTAAATTTTTATAAAAACAAGATAACTTCTAAGTATCTGTATCTATACCCATAAGGTAATGCAGATCTCAACCTTTATCAGAGAATCTTGTCTACAATTAATGGTGATGAAAACAAAAATGGATGGCTGTTCAAAGAGCTCAGGAAAAGGGATATTTCATTGTTCCTCACTAAACATGACATTTACACTGCCCCTTCTAAGGCTTTGGGAACTTCACATAAAAGGGAACTAAAAGAATATATGATATGAAAAGTATTGGAAAGGTATTAAGGTTTCAGAGAGGAAGGGGTGACAGTAATTGTAATGTACTATATACATGTAAGTAATTATCGAAGACCAAATTCAACATTCTTTTTAAAACAGTATCTGGCATGTGATTGATGGCGATCTTATAATTCATCTAATGTGATCCTTTTTACTAACATCCATTATATAAATTTCTTACTTAATTTAATAAGTCTCTTTTACCTTTTTGAAAATATAGTCAGGCAGTGGTGATGCATACCTTTAATACAAGCATCTGGAGGCAGAGACACGGGCAGATCTCTGTGTGCTCAAGGACAGCCTGGTCTACAGAATTTTAACATGAAGGCCGGCTTGTTGGGGTTTCTGTCCCGCCTGGTTCCCCCAGCCGTCTAGTCTCAGAGAAAATCATACAGAGAGTCTACATTGGGTTATAAACTGATTCACCCATTAACTCAGGCTTCGTATTAGCTCTTATAACTTATATTAACCCATTATTCTTATCCATGTTAGCCACATGGCTCGGCACCTTTTTCAAGAGGGGCAGATCACATCCTGCTTCTTCGGTGGTCTGGGAAGGAGTGGGGAAAGAGCTTCGTTCTTCCCAGAATACTCCTGTTCTTCTGGCCCCACCTTTACTTCCTGTCTGGTTTTCCCACCTATACTTCCTGCCTGGCCAATCAGCGTTTATTTAAAACATGATTGACAGAATAAAGACAATTTTCCCGTACCACAGAATGAGTTCCAGGACAGGCTCCAAAACTACAGAGAAACTCTGTCTTATAAAACCAAATAAAGAAAGAAAGAAAAATAAAAAGAAAATATAACAATTCCTTAATATTCTAATAGTCACTGCCTACTTCATTAATACAGATACTACTCTATTTCTTGCATTTTTATATTGCAAAACTAGAAAACTACTTATGGTTCTTCTGTTGACCCATTTTATCTTCTATTCCTCTGCCTTATATGTCACAATAACCTCTTTCCTAACTTGAAAATATCATACTCCTCCTTTAAGCTTAAGTGAAATCTCCATGCTAATAACTGTTGCATTTTCTTTCTTAATAATATACGTGTTCTTTTGTCTCATATACCATATTCAGGAGATATTCTATAGTTGATCAAATTCTTTTATTTGTGTTTGTATGATGACAATACTCTCAGCCATTTTTGTATCCACCATTTTCTGATTAGCTCCTGGAACAAACTATACTAAAGATCAAACCACTCACCCAGGACTCCTGTAATAATAGTATAAGGAATTAAGTATACCTTTTCCTCAAGCAAAGTCAACTTTAACTGTAAATTCACTTTAATTTTTTTATTAATTTTCTTAAGGTTGTACAGTAAATAAGAAAGAATTTCTTCAAGAGAAGGAAATTAAATCTCAATAAAAATATTAATAATATTCGTCGGGATTTTACCTGCTTCCAACTCCTTGCCCACAGCTCCATGTGAGAATTTTACTTTTAGTACTATATTATTGCCAGGTATGACCAAAAAGAAGTAAATCTCTCCCTGAAGAGTTCTTAATCTATAGCTACACTTTCATAGCAGGACACTGAGCCCCAAACCTCTTTTATGCTTTTCCTCTGCCCAATACCAAGATAGTGTTATTTAAGGAAAGCCTGGGCAAGAAGATTGGTGTTCCTTTCCACAACTTAGGTTCCACTTACAAAGCAAAGACAACAAAATACACCATTTTGTCTAGTTCACATTCTATAGAATACATCTTATGCTAAACTGTACCAGTTCCAATAAATTCAGGAATATTGGATTTTCACAAAATATGATACATAGCCACAGTGAAATGATGTTTGAAAACAGCAAAAGGGAAAACATTATAGAAATTAAAATAATTGGAAACAAAATGATAAATTTAAATGACTAGGGACATTTGAAAATCTACAAAGAAAATTGGGAAAAACATTTAAAATGAATAGAATAAAATGCAAAAATATATGAGATACAGATAAACGAGGAAGTAACCCTTTAGTAACACCATTGGTTTTGTTAACCCATCTACTACTATCTCCTCTTTCCAAATCCCTGAACTCCACCCCATAATATTTCTGTAAATATTTCCCCTAAATATTTTTTATCCCCAGGGGACACTCTTCCTCTTTAATATCACATACTTTTTATTACTCCCCCCTCTCCACACACACTTTTAAAAAATCTTTTATCTCATCTCATGGAGCCTTTTCTTGTTTCCAATTTATGTGCACATATAAAAAATAGAAGCCAGGATCCACATATGGGAAAGAACATGTGGTGTTTATATTTCTGAGCCTGACTGAGTTACTTCATATAATACAATATTCTCCAGTTCTACCCATTTTCCCCAAAACTTCATTTTTCTTTATAGCTAAATAAAATTTCATTGTGTATTTATCATGAATATTTATTGTATATGTATGTGTCAGTCAATGAAAATATAAACTAATTTTATTTCTTTCTTATGAACAGAACTGCAAAAAATCACAGTTGTACAACTCTCTATATGAAAAGTTAAAAATTTTCGGGTATATGCCCAGAAGTGAAATACCTGCATCATAAGGAAGTACTATTTCTAGCTTTTGAGAGACATTTATATTGATTTCTATAGTTGCTGTACCAACTTAAATTCTCATCAACAGAGAATAAGCATTATCTTTTCTCCACATTAATACACAGATTTTGTTTCCTGGATGCTAGTTTTTCTGACTACAGTGAGATGGAATCTCAAATTGCTTTTAATTTGCACTTTCATGAAGCTAAGGATTATGAGCATTTTTTAAATTTTTATGAGCCATTTTCATTTCTTCTTTAGAAAATTGTTCACTTTCACAGCCCAGTTTTCAAATAGACTATTTCTGTCCTTGTTACAAACTTTTGCAAATTCTTTGTATATTGTACATATTAATCTCATTTGGACTCTTGACAATAACTAATTCCTATTCTCTAGGCTTGTTGCAGAATATTTGTTTAATTATGTAAAGATGTGCTGTATTTGTTTAACTATATAAAGATGAATTGCATTTAACTATGTAAAGATTTGTTGCATTTGTTTAATTATGTAAAAATGTATTGGTGTTTACCTTGCCTGCCTAAGGCACCCAATTGATCTAATACAAAGCTGAATGAACTATAGT
>PVIU01018043.1:0-40219 GCA_004026605.1 Ondatra zibethicus
CAACTTTGGGTTTTTAGGTTACAGAATTAACAATGTGTCAGAGATCCTGCTCATTAGATCACGTTATGGAAATGATTAAAAACTTATTTGAAAATTAAGTCATCATACCTAGCACTGCAGTTAGTCAGTTATCTCCAAAAATTCCACCCCATATCTCAGAAGGAATGATGTTATCAGTGTCCAACTATTTCTGAATTCATCTAAGGGTTTGAAATTATATGCCAGATTTTTTTTGAAATTTTAATTTTAAAGTGAAAAGTTGTTAGAACCAAGAGTGTGTTATTGTTATTGTTGGTTTTCCAGAAATGCTTGTTTTAAAGGAAGAATTGGGTCCATTCCATTTATGAAGTAAAGTATAGGGAATCTGACTTGCCAAAGAACACCAAAGGGGAGTCTCTATATAGAAGTTACAAGTTCAAAGGCTTCAATGCATGGAAATATTTCCAGTGCTCTAAACCCATGTCTTTTTCTTATCTAGTAACTTGCCAAGCATGAGTTAAGTATTCTCTGCTGAATTTCTCATTTGCAAGTAGATTTTTAACAGCGTTCTCACCCATCAGAGGACAGCTTCTAGTAATCATGACTCTTGGAAAGACAATACGCTTATATTTGAAAAGACATGTGAAGTTATATTGGCAGCTGGATGTAATAGCTTGTAATATGTTGGGTACTGACACAGAAGAATTGCAATGTGTTCAAAACCAGGCTGGCTCCCTAGAGGGTTCCAGGTCTGCCTCAAGACTCTTTTGCAACACACATAACCAAACAAAATATCAGTCAATTCAAACAGTTTATTTTTTTCAGGCAGTTTATTAATGAGAGTGTGAAAGAATTTGCTGCTTGCTTGTACATAGCTATCACTGTGTTGATTAAAAGTGTGTTTAACATGGAAATGTGCAGTGCATCTGCAGTATGAAAGGGATACCTTATACAGTAAACCTTTGCACCAGAGTTTGCAAAACTAGGAAGTGGAAGACAAGACAGAAAATTTTAAGCTTGCTTGCATGCTTGCTTGCTTGCTTGCTTCCTTCCTTCCTTTCTATTCTTTCTTTTCTTACTCTTCTTGCTTTCTTTTTTCTTTTCTCCCCTTCCTTCCTTCCTTCCTTCCTTCCTTCCTTCCTTCCTTCCTTCCTTCCTTCCTTCCTCCCTCCCTCCCTCCATCTCTCCCTCCCTTCTTTCCTTTCCTTTCCATTCTTTTAGTTTCTT
This sequence comes from Ondatra zibethicus, assembly GCA_004026605.1. Lineage (NCBI taxonomy): Eukaryota > Metazoa > Chordata > Mammalia > Rodentia > Cricetidae > Ondatra > Ondatra zibethicus. The sequence continues at coordinate 1,207 of PVIU01018043.1, forward strand.
TTGAGGGTGTGGGGGATATATGTAGGTTTTTGCCTTAATCATCGAGAATGTCATTCCAGAGATTTTGCTCAGCTTAGAAGCAAAATCACTACATTTCAGCAGCATTGGCTGTAGATTTTAGTACTTTACGAGGAATAAGACCTAGTGAGAAGGAAGTGACATAGAACTGGCTCTGGTTCTAACCAGTTTAACAGTGAGCAGTTCTCTCCTGCAAGGGGCAAATTTTCCTTCTCTATAAAAGAAGGAGGTTGTCACCCATCACTACTCCGGATTATCATTCCACTTCTTACACAGCCTTAGCTCTTTCAATAAAGTTGTCGACTGGTTGCTTGATGAGATTGTTTGCTGTCATTACTGATAACATTAATAATTGCAAACACATTACATAGATATTAAATTAAAATGCAAAATTGTGTATGCATATGCCAATAAATGTATAATGAATATGTATTTTACTTATTAGCTAAAATGTACATATAAGAAAAGCACAAAATGAGTTAAATAATCTTAAAGTAATTGCTTTTTTAAAGCAGGCTTACACGCTTTTAAGAAATTTTCTTTGACCATAATTAGCTTTGATGTGTATCTTCTAAAACTGAATAAAAATCATATTTTTTAAAATTGTTCTCTCTTTCCTCTTCTATAGTATATTATATATTACTAACTTGGTTTTATCCAAAAGCCATTTGGATTAGAATATACTGTAAATATAATAGTAAACATTGTATTTGTGAAGACCTGGCCTTATCCTAAAGAGATTGAAATGGTTTTTCAGTACTCATCTTCAAATTTAATAAATTTTATCATAATGCTAATTTGAAACTTATTGGGCACAAAATTACTTTACTCACACAATTTCAAGGTTTTTTTCTGCTGTCATCGAGGTTACTATTAAATTAACTCATAAATGATAAAGATATCAATAAAATATTGTGCCTATTTCAAAGTTAGGAATTAATTAGAAATTATTAATACCTAATATTAGTGGGTTTGTTTTAGTTGAAAAAGTCAGTTTAACCAATAACAGGTTTTTAACAACTATAAAGCATTTTTCATCAAAGACTAATTATATCTCCAAAAATAAAGCTATTATGCATTGATATTTAAAATATTACATAGATATATCTATTTCTTAAACTTGTTCTTACAATAATTTTCCTTCTGATCTCCATTTAGTTGACTTATAAACTTGTCTCACTCAGTTAAACTAGAGAAGGAATAGGGTGATGCTTTTTAAATGTCAAGACAATTTTACAACTTTCTCACTACTCAGGGATGTAGCTCTTGAGTTTGTGCAAAATTGGTACTTTGACAGCACACAAGCTGGTTAGTAATGGAGTGATAAAAATCCTCCTCTAATACTGCTAATCACAGGAACCCGAAGAAAACTCCAGAGCTGCCTTCTTCCCCAAGTCTCTGTCCTGCAGTTATCTGAGATGCACCATGAAATAAACCAATACTTTTCTTACCATTTTTTTTCTGTACTATCAACTGTGGAGTTTCTTGTAAAGCACAAGCTCCAAGTCAGTCAATGCCACTTTTCTTCGTTTGTCTGTTCCTCGCCAATCTGAGGTGACACTTGAATATATGCCTGCTGCTGCTGCTGCTGGCCACTGATAGTGTGTGGCATCACTCTCCTCTTTCCACTGTAGACTTTGGAGAGAAAGACCCATTTCCTTAGTTGAGGTTATGCCTTTGGGCATGCTTTCATTAGTTAATGCTTATTTGGGTACAGAAAATAGCTATCCTAGGGAACATTTTTCATTCTTAATCTTGACATAAATAGTAATCCATTAGCAGAAATTGCCTTAAACATGGAAAGACAATGTTTTATAGTGAAGGACTATGATCATAGTTAATGATAGCATACACCTAAAAAATAAAAGCTTAGAGATAAAAAAGGAAGGAGCTTGTCTGCTTTCATTACAAAGAAATAATCACTCTTTTAGAAAATGATGCCTCCCTTATTTGAATATTAGCCATTCTGTATCTATATAGAAAATAAACTTCACAATGTAATGTAAATATATGAAATTATGTGTCACCTAAAATTAAAATGTTGAACCCCTCATAAAATCTGTTGTCTGTCACAGTAATGAACCTGAACCTAACAGTGACACTGCCTCTCGTACCACTAACTCGATTCACCTCACTTTTTTTTATTTTCTGGGTAAGAGAGACCAGGGAATTTGCACAGAAGACCTGCCTTATGCGTACCTTCATAGAGATCAGATTTTTAGCTAGATTTCTATGAAGATGGTGATTTCTTTCTGAATCTAATATACAATCATGTTAAAGAAGTCTATTAAAGGTACCAGTATTTGAATATTTCTATCATTATATCAGGTCATTGTATATGATTTTCACTTTCTCTGGAGTTTCCCACATATATAGCAATCAAATAGACTAGAGCCATTTATTTCTAGAGCTTTCTCAGTGATATAAAATATGAGAAAATTATTTTTCTTATGTTTCCAGCCTTCAATATGAAGCAGATTTGACATTTCAAATATACTTTTAAGTGATTATTATTTGCATAGCAAGTTCTCAAGATTCCCTGTATGCTAAGACACTTTGCAAGAAGCTGAAGTCATTTGAGAAGCAATGCACCTGGCGTTTATATTCAAAGAAGTGCCAAGTTTACCTAGAGTATACAGATTTTTAAAAATATATACCTTCATCTAAATCTGAATTAAATACTGTTTTAACTCCTAAAATAAACCGTGAGAAATTCATTTTTTCTGAGGTCAGTGAAAGCTTTGCTGGGGATAGATAAGCCTCTAGTTGACGTTTGGTTTATCTTGATTTATGATGGATCTGTTAGAATTGGTTTAACTTGACCTCAGCTGCCTGTACTTATCCTAGGGAAAAATGCTATTCAACTGTCCTTCCTTGATGAGACTCCAGAAAGAGAAGCATATTCAATTCTACTCTGACCAAGAGTTTATACATATGGAAAGACAGAATTGGTGCCAGTGTCCACTTGGAGCTCTCTGAGTGTCCATCTACTCTGAAGCTGTCCTAAGAATATTCAGCTTCTAACTACTATAAAGAATAGACCTGTCCATCTATTCATTCTAGCTTTGAAGCATCATTTTTAGATCACAAAGCAAGGCTGTAGGAAACTGTACCCATTTTCATGAGCACAGTTTGAGGTGAGCCTTGGTCACTGTCTCTGCCTAGAGATATTTAAATTACTGAATTTTTGTGATACTTTCTAGATTGCCTTCACCCCTTAGCTCTTCCTCTTTCCTGTATGTACTAACATGACATGAACATTACTATTAATATTCGGTCTCTAAATGCTCCCACCCTACCTCTGCCTATCCTTACAGTATAGGCCAGTTCCCTGGCTTGCAATCTAGAGCTTACTCTTGTCCCATGTTAGAGTGTTTGTTTAAAGTAGATGATAACATGTGAGCAGTTCTACTTTATTCTTACCTTAAGGGTAGAGTTAAACTTTATTTCACATTATTTTCTTATAAAAGCATCACAGAATTTAAGTAATAAGTAATACTAAGCAGTGTATATGGTTTTAAATGTATGCCAGACTTTATATTCACACATTTACATACAGACATATGCATGCACACAGAGAGAGAGAGAAAGAGAGAGCGACAGAGACAGAGAGAGAAATATACCCCTTATGAAATTGAAACAATTCCCTTCATCCTTCAGTTCACACATGAGGAAACAGGTGCTGAGGAATAGACACTTAAGCCCAGACCATATGACCAGTACGGTGTATGAGTAAAGTCCCACACCAAGCAGAGTGGTCTCCTGCTGTCTTTTTCAGCTACTTATTATATTGAAAAGTATGTGTTGCCATTACAACTACCAAATGATTCCACTGTTCGTATGACTGAGGACGAACATGAAGGTGATAGTTTCCCTCAGCAGAGCCTCATCTAGAGCCTTCCCTGCATGGGATGATGCTAGAGGCAGGCTTTTCCCCTTATACATTTCCTTTTGCCTAAAAATTTTGACGTGTTCCTTTCACATTTGGGGAGAGCGTGGATTTCCTTTGCTTTTGTTTTGCTTTATGCTACCTACAATCGGCAGTTGATGAATAGCAATTCTTAGTCTTTGGCGAAGGAAAAAGAAAGCCTTCTCACTAAGAAACTCTGTCTTTGCTTTAACTGTCAACCTGCCTTGGCTTCTGTTGCCTGTTGTGGCCTTTATCATAAATCTTCCTGGCTTATTTTGAGGAAGTAGCAATTTATGATCTTGAGTCTGCTTTAGTGAACAGTTACTGCTGCATGGCACCCTTCACTACCTCCGTTAGTTACAGCATCTTTGCTGGGGGTATGTATCAAGCATTTGACCTTGTTTCTTAAAGTAGAAGTGGCAGCACTCCCCTTCCTCCTTCCCCTTGCACTGTCCATTTACTTATTTGTACACAGCAAATTGCAAGCACAGATAGTAGATGAGAGCATGCTTGAAAAATACACAGCAAATTGATAGTGGATGAGAACATGCTTGAAAAATGACAGGATATGTATGCATAATTTTATGTTGCAATGCATATCCTAGTAATATATTAGGATATTATATCTAAGAGTACCATGGCTATGTACATTGTCATGTACACATGTGTATTTCAGAGGAGAAATTTGAAAAAATTCACTTTGAAATAATATTTGTCCGGCAGATAGTCCCATGAATAAACAATGAAACCTCATCCATTCTAGTGTATGCATTTTAATGACTATCAAACTCTCCTGTTGCCATTCAAGTCACAGAGAGGAGACACAGTTTATAGGGAGGCAGGAACTGACATTGCGAAAACAAAACAACAGCAACAACTTACAAGAAGAAGAAAAGCTGATTACTCTCTGTGCTTCTAGAGGATAACACCAGTGTCCCTTTTTTGTATACTTTGCCCTCTGTCTCCCCATTTCTTCACCCTTCCCACTCTCTCTTCCCCTTTCATACACTCCTCATTCTGAATATTCTCTCATTCTGAATATTCTCTCATTCTGAATATTTACTCTCCCTATTCATTCCTTTATCTGCTCTCACATAGGTCCAAATGATTACATGTGTCCACATCTGAGCTTTCTAATAAGGATCACTGGGTGCTTATTTTTATGGGTGTTGTTGGAGACTGCTTGTTTATTTCCTGGCCACCTGGGAGCTCAGACCCAAAATAACCACACAGAAACTATATTAATTAAATCACTGCTTGGCCTATTAGCTCTAGCTTATTATTAGCCAGATCTTATATCCTAAACTAGCCCATTTCAATTGACCTTTGTATAGCCAGGAGGCTGTGGCTTACCAGGTAAAGGGCTACATGACTTCTCACTGCCTCCTTTCAGTTTAGTTTTCCCCACCTAGCTCTACTCTACCCTATCAGGCCAAGCCAGTTTCCTTATTTATAAACAAATCATATTCACAGCATACAGAGAGGAATCCCACATCATATGAGTATGTTTTAATTGCTATAAAACAATAGTATACTTTCAAGGGGAAAGTGACAATGAGTACAAGAGTCTTACCATGTAGTGATCAGATCAGGACAATCCATCTGACTTCAAACTGTGTTAAATCTTAGTGTTGATAGCACTCTAATCCTTTCTACTAGCTACATTGTTATAAGCAACGGATTTGAATGATGTACTTAATTCAAATAATTGAAAAGAACAAAACATTTTTTTCACAAACTAAATGCCATTTTCTTTTGAGTTTGATGTTCAACTTTGGTCCATATTTGATACATTCAGCTCTGGTGGGAGTTTGCCACTGGCAGCCAAGCATGAGCAATCATCAGGATCACTGAATTTATACACGTGTGTGTGTGTGTGTGTGTGTGTGTGTGTGTGTGTGTGTGTGTGTTGAAAAGTGTTTTTCAGCTAAACCTGTTAGTTCATCTTGCAACATTTGCTCTAGGAGACACTAGTTGTCGCTATAATATCCTTAGTTTATATCCATTGAAGACCTGTCTGAAGCAGTCCTCTGAAGGAGATTTTGGCCTTTAAACTAAAGTGTTATAGGGAACAGTAGTGAATGAAAAGGCTGTTACTAAGTAAACAGTAGTAGGCGTTTTGAAGTTTCCATATTATTGCAGGGAATAGCCACAATCAGTGTTGTGAGAACTAGATAAAAAGTGCTTAGCATATGATTCGGATTTATATCACACACACTTGTTCTCAGTTGTTACTATCAGAAAACTTGACTGATCCTTCAAGATTCACACACCCCCAACCTAATTCATTTTATTTCTTCATTAGGTGTTGTACTTGGATGACATTTGGTATTTCTATACTGGATGGATTATTGCCTATTACCAACTTTCACTTTTGCTTAATTTTTATATGCTATGTCTCCCCTTTCTATACCAAAATTATGTATTGTGATGATGCCAATGAAATTGCAATGAACAGAATTGTAAAAATATCTGAGTAAGATATGTGTTGGCCAATTATAGATTTATATAATCTATTTTAAGAATTTGTAGATATACAAATTTAATGACTTTTGCAGTAGAATGAGATAAAGAAATGCGAAAAATAATTTAATAACGTTTCAATTCAAAATTTAAACTTGCTTAAGACTATTTTCTTTGAGTCGGTGGCATGTGGCAAGTGGGGAGGTAGAGTTTCATATAGCCCAGAAGGTCCTGGAATTTGACATGCAAATTAGGATGTTCTAGAACTTCTGAACCTCTGCCTTCCACTCCAGAGTGCTGGAACTCAGGTATGAGTCACCATGTCCAACTCAGTCATGTTTATTTTTAAAGAATTAGATAATTGTGGAATATTCATGTTTTTCATATCTTAGATTTGATTCATTATTTCAGTACATATAAAACTGTGAGGTTTCTATCCTACCTCATCATTTACACCTCTAGATGCTTTTTTGTGTACACGTGGCACATGACAGCTATTTATGAATGTTTCAGATCTCCTAGTGAAGTTCAATGTCAAACTTCCTTATTTTGCCTTGAACAGTGATGACTAATATGTTGCTTATATATTCAACAGTTTTCACTTGGGAAGTTGATGGATGGCGAAGTCTAGATAGCTCTTCACTATCTACATATTCCAGACATAAAATGTAGTTGTGCTTAATCAATTACTTTGACTTTGAACATGACTGAGTTTAAGTATGTGTGGCTTCCTAAATAGCCTCATGTGTAATAATTACTTTGCTCACTGAAAACAGCTTTCTACCCTCTTGAGAGAGTCCAAATGACCTGCTCAATCAAATTTGTATTTTTTAATCATTACTTCTATTGTGGCAGAATTTCTTAATATTTCAGAGTAGCCCAGGCAACATTTATGATGCGGAAACTCTGGAGAAGCATCCATAGAGAGCTTCTTGTGTGCCTCTGTCAGTCCTGGCTACATCTGTTTGTGAGCATCCTTGAACAGTCCCTGGTTTTTATCAAGATGATCTTTTGCAAACTAGATAGAAAGGCAGAAAAGCAATTAGAGTTTATTAAGCTTCCTTTATTGGAAAGGAACATCACTCACATAACAGTATTGTTAGCTGTTGAATTATCTTCATGGCTTATATTTTTAATTAAATAGTTTACTGTCTTTAATCAGTCTGACAGATTAGAATTTGGGGACTTTGTTGCCAGCATGTTTCTTGTCTATTAGTTCCTTTTGTCGTTGCTGTTTTAGGCTTTAAAAAGTATTCTCCTATGAAATAATTCAAAGTTTGTTTCGTAGGAGAAGTGAACGGCTTTGACCTATAGTATGTGTTCACACAAAAATAAGGAAACTGGGATAGTATATTGCTCAAATCTTGTTCATTAACCTGCTACTTTTGACTTTCCTACTAATTCAGATGTTTTATTATGCTTTTTAGTTTGCACTTCCCAACAGTTCTTAGTATGTTGATGTTATATACATTTGAGCCCCAGAATATGAAGTTTGTGAACGAGAGAATGGTCACAGCAAGAAGACACTTTCCTAAAAATTAACTGTACTACTGAAAATCTAAATTGTCTCCATTCTTCTTCACAGGGCTACTCTGTCTATAAAATGAAGACACGTTTTTGTTATTATTTCCAGGTGGGAATCTTATCAGGACTGAAGTCTTTATAATTCTCTATCTTACTTCTATTTTGAGTAAGAATTTTGACCAAATGATTACCCTGGTGTAACTGTTTGTACTTGTTCCTGCTGTTTGTCCCACATCTTTTGTCCAAACGTATGAATTCCCACCCCACCCCAAATATTTATATATGTAGATTTCATTTCATGGAATTTGGAAATACTCCATGAAGAGCATGTTTCAGTGATGTAATAAATGATCTTTGGAAATATTATGATGACTCCATATGTGGTTTCCACCCCTATCATTCTTGCTGGCAGTGGTGTAGCATTCCCATTGTGTAGGGAGGGTTCTCATGGTAGAGTTGTGTTTGATAAGCAGTTATACACATTTACCAACACAGTTTCTGCTCTCAACTTATAAATTCGAGGTTGAAGTTTCTGCTACTCCCTTTTAAAAAACTCAAATTACTGGCAGCTTCTTTTTGAAAAATAAATCTGCATGGAGAACATACATTGGAGCCCTCCTAATTTAAGAATTTATGTCAAGTTGGGGGGAAAGGCAGAGAAGGAGAGCCAGAAAAGAGTTATCTTGATAGAGGGATCCAATTTATTAGGTTCGTGGGAAACCCAACACAAGGGAATTTCCCAGGAATCTACAAGGAGGACCCCAGATAAAAGTCCAAGAAATAGAGAGTGCCTGAACTGCCCTCCCCTCTAAAGCATATTGATGACTACCTTAATTGTCATCATAGATCCTTCATCTAGGGATGGAAGCAGATGCAGAGATCCACATCTAAGCACTGAACCAAGTTCCTGGTGTCCAGCTGCAGAAAGGGAAGAGGGATGAGCAAAGGGGTCAAGACCATGATAGAGAAACCCAGGGAAACCCAAAGAAACAGCTACCCAAGCTAGTGGGACTTCACTGACTCCAGAATGACAGCTGGGAAACCAGAATAGAACTGAACTAGGCCATCTGAATGTGGGTTACAGTTGTGTGGCTTGACCACGGAGCAAGAGTTATCCCTAGTGTATGAACTGGTTTTCTGGAGCCCATTCCCCATTGAGGGATACCTTTCTCAGCCAAGATACAGTGGGAAGGGTCTTGGTCCTGCCTCAACTGATGTGGCAGACTTTGTTGACCTCCCATGGGAGGCCTCACTCTCTCTGAGGAATGAATGAGGAAGTGGGGTTGGAGGAAGGTGGGAGGAACAGGAAGCAGGCAGGAAGGGAGAGGGTACTGGGATTGGAATGTAAAATAAAAAAGATTGTTTTTAAAAATTAAAATAATAAAAAGAGTTAATCAAAATGTTTATTTTTTAAAAATTTATGTTAAGCTTTACCATCACTATAAAATAACTACATGCTTTCACTCACTTTAGGAGTTTGCAAATTCCAAAAGAATTTTTCATCCCTTAGGACTCAATTTTAACGTGACATAGAGTGAAAATTATGAAAATGATACATGTCTTTCATAAACAGTTGGAATCAGATCAAGTGAACCTATTCACCATCTAAAGTTCAAGTGTATAAAAGCAGATTCAAATGAATAGATAGAGTCCCTAGGACATCATATACCATTTAATGGCAAATACTCAGGTTGTAGAAGATAACCATCACCTAGCCCTGCTTCTTCCCACTCCTTTGAAAATAAATCTGCTCCTGATCCTTTTGAAAAGAACTTTGGGGAGGTAACTACCATAACTTGTAAATAATCTGTTTTTGCATCCACCAACTCTCATAATTTTAATATAATAATTCATACCTTGAGAATTTCATATGTGCATGCAATGTATTTTGATTATATTCACCTTCTACCATCCCTCTAAACTAGCCCTGTGGCCATCTACTGTAACATGAGAGGCCTGCTTTGTTGGGATTTCTGTCCCACCCAGTACCCCACAGCTGGCAAGGCCCAAAGAAAGTCACACAGAGAGGCTATATTAATTATAAGCTGATTGGCCCATTAGCTCAGGTTTCGTATTAGCTCTTATAACTTATATTAACCCATTATCCTTATCTATGTTAGCCAAATGGCTCAGTATCCTTTTTCAGCAGGGCAGGTTACATCCTGCTTCTTCAGTGGTCTGGGCAGGAATCCTGAGAAAGAGCTTCCTTCTTCCCAGAATGCTCCTGTTCTTCTGGCCCCACCTTTACTTCCTCTCTGGTTTTCCCACTTATACTTCCTGCCTGGCCAGTCAGCATTTATTTAAAACATGATTGACAGAATACAGACAATTCTCCCACACCAATCTACACTCCTGCACACTCCCCATTTCATATCCCTCTTTCTTTCTATGATTTTGGAAACCCACTGAATTCAATTTGTGAAGCACATGGATGTAGAGTCATACAGTGGAATGTGGTCAACTTGTTAGGGATCATACCCTTAAAAAAACTGACACTGCCTCCCCCAGTATCCATCATCTGTACACAGCTCTGCTAGGGATCATACCCTAAAAATATAACTGACTCTGCCTCCCCCAGCATCCATCAGCTGAACTCAGCTCTCTGCTAGAGTTGGGTATCTGATCTCCCTCTTCCACTCAGGAAGTTTGAGTGGCTTGAATTGTGCAGGTCTTAAGTTGGTGACCACAGCTGCTGTGAGTATACAAATAAAAAGAAATGAGTACATTGTTCCTATCCTTTTTTTGATCTGTTTCTGGCCTATCCCTGACTCATGATTTTCCCACCATTCTGCAAAATTCTTGAGCCTTGGCAGAAGGAGTGTGATACGGATACCCCATTTATGCTGCATATTCCACATAAAATTAGTTTTGACACTTAAAAAGTTTTACGAGATGAAATAAAAATAGATTATTTAAAATTTTCTTTTTAATGTATAATTTTACTTGAAGGAAATGAATTAATATCTGTATATTGCTCTCCTGGATTACCAACACACATGCATGCACCCACAACCACCCCAACCCCCACAACACACAGAAAGTCAATGGAAGTAAAATAAGTAAAGAAAAGTAATTAAAAAAGAAAGGAAAGGAGATGTTTGATAGATGTATCACATAATTATTCTTGAGAAAAGAAACTAAGTGTTAAACCATGACCAAAATATACAAAGAATTTTTCACTATTTAAAACAATGGATCGCAACCTCAATTGTTATTCTGTATGCAAAACCTTTACTGAGGAGAACACTAGGTTTCTGATTGTCACCCAGTTCTAGAACCTCTGCCAGATTCCTACATGTGATTCTTCAGGAGAGTGAGAGATGGTTTCTTTAACCCATCATCACTAAGTCAAATACAGACATCAGAGAGAATAGTGGATCCTGAATTGATGGTACCACCTTGTTTATAAAGGCACATTTCCAGCACATGGGGTTCTATAGAATAGTGCAAACAGCCTAAGCCACAGGGATTTAGGAATTATTTTTTCTGGTCAAAGAATTACATACTTTTCTTAAATTCACTGGGACATAGATACTTCTCCTTCCCAGTTAAGGAAACAGTGGAGAGCGGGAGAAAATATACTTCCCAACCCATAGAGCACAAATAGACAAGTTTCTACCCAGCACTGGGGAACTGAACTAGAATTTCTTCAGTCAATTCTGCAGGAAAACGACGTGTTTTCAGATCTAAGGAGCAATAGCATTACAAAATGATTTTACCTCTCCTGTCTGACAGACAGGTTATTGCATCAACTCAAAAATAATTGAAGAAATAAACATATGACCACAAATGCTAAGAATTCTAGAAATATATGGTGAAGATCTTTAACATTTGTCTTGGAAAATAATATACATATACACATATACATACACACACACACACACACACATTGCCTATGACACCAGAAGCACACCCAACAAAAGCAAAGGGAATAAGTGATTTTATATCAAACCAAGAACCTTTTGCTGAGAAAAGAAAATAATCAACACAAGAAAAGCTTCCCTAAATGGGAAATATATGTGCAGGCCATGTATCTGATGAGGCATTCATATTCTACATGCATAAGGAAACCATGCAACACAATAGCAACAAAACAAAACTGCCATAAAATATCTCCATTTTAAAGTATACAATGAAGGTAAATAGAGGTTTTTCTATAAAAAAAAAAAAACAAAGTCCCAACAGGGAACTATTTCTCAGTATGCTTCTAATTAGGCTACTAGAAGTAGACAATGGAAGGGGATACAATTTAGTTGGGATGATTTTAAAATTATTAAAAATTACCTCCATAAAGAGCAACAGACTCACCACATGAGGAAGAAGGCATTTGTGAAAATAATTGGTTGCAATAATATGGATTATTTAGAAATTATCTATTTTCCACTACAACAGAAAAAATCCATCAGTGTTCAAATCTGAATACTAATTACTTTTACATTCTTTTTCAGAAGTCATGTGTCTTTTATGCCCAGTAGTGAAACAGTTAGCTATTATGGTAGTTTTAGTTTAAGTATCTGAGGAACATCTAAACTGATTTTTATATTGTCTGTATTAATCTGCATCCATAGCAAGAGTTAATAGGAGTTTCTTTACTTCTAAACTCTTGTCAGCATCATTTGTCCTATTTCTTATTGATATCTATTTTGACTATGGTGAGCTAGTATCTCCAAATAGTTTTAATTTGTATTGAGCTGATGGTTAGGGAAGTTGAACATTTAGAAAATAGTTATTGGCAAATTTCATTTATTTTTTTCTGTTATTTAAAACATTCTATATAATTCATTCATCCATTTGTAAACTGGCAGTCTTTTATTTTTATATACAATTTATACAATATTGCTTATAAATTCTAGATAATAGCCCCTGGTCTGAAATATAGGCATTAAATCTTTTCACCAATTTTATGGACTGTTTTCCAATAATTTTATGATAATGTCAGTAGCTGCGCTGAAACATAACTTTCATGCAGTCCTGTCTCTTAGGGAACAGGACAAATGTCTGTGCCCTCAGCCTCTGGCCATATAGTTCTTTCCTACCATAGTATCTTGACGACTATTCCCTGAGGGTTTTTTTTCTTGTCTTTGTGGCTTGTTTGCTTTTAGAAGTTTCAGTGTTTCAAGTCTAAATCAAGATCTTTGATCCATTTTAAATGTATTTTTAAACTAGGTGAAAGTTATTAATCTACTCTCACTTTTCTGTATGTGAATATCTAGTTTTGTCAGCACCATTTCGGGAATTGGATTTTCACCATGCTTATTTTTGCCATTTGTCAAAAATTTCATGAGTATAACTTTAGTGGTTAATTTCCTGGTCCTCTATTATATTCTTTTCATCTGCTTGTTTATTTGTAGGCCTTACTAGGGTGTCTTCATGAAGAAAGGTCTATAGTTTAATGTGAGGTGAAGTATTGTGATACCTCTAGCTATGTTCTTACTCCTTAGGATTGCTTTGACCTTTGTCCTCTTTTGTCGTTCCATATGAATTCTTGGATTAATTTTCTTAAATCTGTGAAATATAACATCAAAAATTATATATGTATTATTTTAAATATATAGATTAACTTTTATACTATACCCATTTTCATAATATCTCTTCTGCAGTTTCAGGTGTTTATTACTCTAAATAGATTATTTTTCTTAATTGCAACCTCCAAGAGTAAATTTTTGCATACTTAAAATAATCTATTTTTATACTTATTTTTGATTCTACAATTTCAAGTGTTTATTAGATCTAAGCATTTTATAGTACCTTCCATAAGGTCTTTTATGTAAAGGATCAAGCTGTCTGCACATAAGGATAGTAAGCCATCTTCCGTTCCTATTTTATCTTCCTAATTTTCTTCTTTAATAATTTCTATAGCTAAGAATTTCAGTACTCTGTCAAATAAGAAAAGAGATAGTGGACATCATTATTTCATTGTTGATATTACAGGAAATGTTGTCATCTTCTCTCTGTCCAGAAATTTTGGCAATGTGTTCATTTTATTTAGACTTTATTATTTTGATTTATGCTATATGCAGTCCTACTTTCTAAGACTCTTATCATGAAGGCATTCTAAACTTTGTCAAATGTCATTTTAACATAAATTGAGATTATTATGTGGAGAGCATCTTTAAATTTGTTTATATGCTGTATTACATTTATTGATTTACATAATGCCGAACAAACCTTGCCTTTCTGAGACTAAGCCCACTTGGACATACCATATTATCTTAATAGGTTCCTGAATTTGGCTTATAAATATTACATCCTGGGGCTCATATTCAAGATCTTAACTGCATCACAGTTCCCCAGGAACTTACATAATTAAATATTTTAAGCACTTCATGTTTAGTTTAACATAACATACTTCCATACATACCTAAAAGTTAGGACTACCTTCAAATTCATATTGATTCAATATTTTATACAATATAAAGAATAAAATTTGCCTTAGTATTTTCTTCCTTACACATTAATATTTCATATAATCGAGTGTTTATATCTTACAGGCATTCTGCAATACTGCTTTCATCTTCTGGTACCCTTGAGCAAGGCTGAGTGAAGTATAATGTTGTATTCTCAACTATCCATTTGTGCTCATGTGAGCTTGTCAGTGAGATCTCCCCAAATCCCCATTTATTAGACTCATTAGCTCTTCTTATTCTTCACATTCTCATCTTTGTCATGAATCATTTTCTGCTTGGAAAAAAGGTACTATTGCCTTCCCACATCCTTTTTCGCACTTACCCAGAAGTATGAGTTCCAGTTCTGAGTAGATACTAAAAGGTACTGCTTTCCTCTTACAGCTTCAGGTAAATTTTTAAGTACTCCGACCCAGGCAGGTATTTTATTAGGGGTTATTAATACACTTCTCGTGTGGAACTCTTTCCAGTCACTGGTAATGCTGAAGGTTGAGAAGTGAGTCTAAACTAAGAATGAGAAATAAGTATAAAAGCCATTTGTTACTGAACATGTATTAAAACCTATTCCCAGTGAAGGTGCGATGATAGACAAGTTTACAATCAAATAATTGAAGAATGGATAACTATTTTAATTGATGCTTGAGAATATTAAGTATTATGGATGATATTGGTGTTATGTTTTGTAATATTAAGGAAATATTGAATTTGCAAATATAGCACATATTAGATATTCCTCCTCCCTACAAAACTGAATGGTACATGGTAACGGCACTGTCTCTTGTCAGCCATCTCTCCTTTATCATAAGTAAATATTGACACAGTTTGGAAGTGAAGTGAAAGTCTAACGTGAATGTCATCTGCTGTCAGACATCAGGAATTATAGGGCATACTGCCTATGATTCAATCCCACCACCCTGTTGATAGAGAACAAGTCAATCAATTACACGGGTTGGCAAACAGAGGAATGAAGAGCTGCATTATTAGGGCCAGATCTCCCTATCAGGTCTCATTTTCACACTTGTAGTCACTGAGGGACCATATAGCCTATGAACTGACAAATCAAAGATTTCAATAGACTCTATGCTCTAATTTCAGCGTGGCATTTAGCATCTGTTGACTCGTCTTTTTTAACTGTTCATCTATGTGACTTGATTTTCCATGAAATTAACACCAGGAGGAGCAGCAATCGGCCTTATGTCTCTCTCTGTGAACACTGGTTCATGGAAGTCTACACTGGATGTGTGCAAGTAGCTCTCAAGGTCAGAAAAAATAAGATATTGTCTGGTTTTCCCTCCTTTAGATCCTTCTGTGAACTGCCTCCAGGCCAGTCCATTATGCAAATATTCCTAAGAATTTCAGCTCTGCTCTAATTCTCTTATTAAAACAACTATAACAGGAGTGACTTCTTTAACTGCTATTGCCCTAATATTTCGAAGCTCTTTACTCTCTTTCTTTGGAAATGTATGTGACTTTAAACCTTGTACATTTCAACTTGACCTATAGATAAGAGTTGGATGCTTAGGGAGGATATTGAACAGGGAAGTGATCTCTAAACAAAAAGAGAAATCAGTAAAACAAATTTTGAGATCGCGCAACATTAATTTCAAATTTTATGAAACTGATTTGTAGTCTTTATTTTTTATGGCCATAGAATGCCTACATGTAGTATCTTATCATGAGTCAAACATTACTTTAAAATACAAAAATAAAGTAATGAATTTATTCAAGACATTATTTTGCTTAGAGATTCTTCAAGATAATTTTTTCATGAAATACTCTTTTTTTAAAAAAAGAAAAGACAAAGCAAATGAATTATAGGAAAAATAACAGAGCTCAAATAACTAAATTCTAAAATCAGGTGTAGCTTAGGTTAATTGTTTCTGAAGAGAAAAGATAACCTTTACTTAATGTTATTTTTTTTTTACTTCTGTTGATAGGTGACTGCAATAATAGAGCGGTAATAAATTATTGTATTTTTAAAAGCCAGGCTATGCAAAGTACTTTAAACATCACTAAAAGAGCAATTATTGTAATTTTATTACCCAAACTAGGATAGCCTACCCAAACAAATTAACGTTAAGTTATTGGTGACATATAAGAGAATTTACTTTCATTAATGTAACAACTGCAATGTGTATGTGAAGTTGGTGGTATTCCACAAATTAACATATGCTCTCAAAATGCATTGGATCTCAATCTCTTTTATATTCCCTAGAATTTTAAGATTATCTTCCTTAGATCCTGGGGGCAGGTGGATGGACAAACCAGATTCATAGCTATTAATGTTAGAACTAATGAATAACACATCTGTTAGCATTCCTTCAGAGAGTGAGCCACGGGCTCTCTCAGGATGCAGTGAGACTGGAGATCCTCTCTTGACTGGGATTTCTTAGAGCAATTATGTTTTTAGAAGGAGAACACAAAACTTGGTTATGTCTCTGGTCACTACTATAATTCAATAACACAATTGTTTGGGTCAACTGTAGATCTAATATCATACAATCACACTTTTAATAGCTGAAATGCTAGGAAATCAGGAAAAAGATAAACTTCAGAACATAGCTGTATAAACCCATCCATTAGGACTTATGTTTTAGAAGATACTGTAAATCTAAAATGTTTGTCATAAAATGAGCAATTTCATTCACTACTGTCTTCACTCACATTCATTTGTATTGTTTTCTTTGTTCCCAAGTAATACAGCAGAAATTCTAAAAAGATTTACATACTAGCTAATCTGTGCATTGGGTTCTTTCATCAAAATCTAGAGAATTTTGTAAACACCTTGTAAATATCTGCATTGTAAGCCTTTTGGGGATATAAACTGAGAAACTCATAACCTGCCCACATTTTTTTTGACTCTTAAATGTGTGCTATATTGAGCATGCCAAATGCTTTTAAGTATTAACTTGTTTTAGATATGCACCCAAAGAATTTTTATATTACTCAAGACCCTCTAAACTAATAGGTGAAATAGCTCAGTAATTCTCATTTTTCTCTTTTGTACAATGGCAATTCTTAGACCTTCTCTCCAATTACCTTAGAGTATTTCCTGTTTAGTTTTATGTTAGAGCTTAAATGATCAAAAAATTTTATTAATGTTTTTTTATTTTATTTTACATTGTGACTCACAGTTTCCCCTCTTTCCTCTCATTCCCTCCCTCTCACTCCCATTTACCTCGCTGCCCATCCACACATACATCTTTTATCTCCATTCAGAAAGAGGCAGGCTTCCCATGAGCTTGACCATAGCATGGCACATCAAGTTGAACGAGAACCAAACTCCTCCCCATAAAGAGTGGGCAAGGTAATCCAGCATGGAGAACAAGTTCCCAAAAGCCAGCTAAGTGTCAGGAACAGGCCCTGATCTCACTGCGAGGAGCCTGACAAACAGACCAAGTACACAATTGAAATGACAAAAAATTATGTTATGCTATGAGTGTTTATTTATATGGAGGATGATAAATTAAATAAAATAACTAAAACTGGCAAATAGAAATCTCATGGCACTGGATAGCTAGCTGTTGAATGTACCCATCACCCCCTTGCATAGGCAGGTTGATATAACTGTTTACCTCAAGGATCCTTTGTTAGATTAATATTAGAATATGCTTTCTACATTAATTTCCTAAAAGTAAATTTGGCTCATCTATATAATCTTTAAAGGCAGGAAACTTTACGGAAGCAAGACATTCTCTCATTCTAAATCTTAAATGAAGCTGACAGAAATCCATAGAGTGACGAGAAAAGCCACCCAAACTAAGGAAAACAAAGACAACAACAACAGCAAAACATGTGTTTGAGGTCAAAGATATTCATGATTTTATTCTTCAAACAACCTTTCTCCCTTATCTTACCAGGCTATCTGGAGAATTCTTGAACAACGCTAAGAGGATTTGATTCAAGTCAAGAGATCTTTCTCCTTACAGAGATGCTTGGATATTGCTGAGTCACAAGAAACAGAGACCCACTTTATCTCATGCTCAAGAATCCCAGAAATCATTAAAAGGAAAGCCATAGTATATATACAAAAAGTCCTTGAAGGTAAAATGAGAGAAGAAAATGTAAATAAAATAAGATAATTGTTTTTTTTTAAAAAAAGGGAAGAGCCCTAAGACAACATTATGAGACAAGGAACCTTAAAAGCTGCCATTGAGTTCATTTTCTGCCCATCAGCTGCTGGGTACGCAGCCTCCCTTAAGAGCAATTTGTTTCCTCAGTGAAACTCCCTTGGAGAAAACTAAATTTTCATTTGCAAGTAGTTATCAACTGGAGACAACTTCAGCATTAGGGATGGGATATATGTCTACTCTCAGTGCTGGAACCCTATCTGTTCCTGATCCTTACAGGTCTTGTGCACACTGCCACATTCTTTGTGAGTTTGTATGTGTGTCAGTGCTACTGTGTTCAGACCTTCTTTCCAAGGTATTCTCTATTATCTCTGATTTTTACAATATTTCTTCCTATCCAGTAGGATTCCATGAGCCCGGAAGGGAGAGATTTGATTGAGAAATCCTGTGTTCAGGGTTGCCAGTGACAAGTCTCTCACTCTTTGTACAATGTTTGGTTGTGTGTCTCTACTTCTGTTTGCATCTGCTGCTGGAGGAAGGTTCTATGATGATAGCTGAGCCAGGCACTGATCTATGAGTATAGTAGAATGGGTTTAGGAATCATTTTATATTTTTATGTTTTTTTTTTTGTCAAGACAGGGTTTCTCTCTATAGCTCTGGCTTTTCTGGGACTCATTCTGTAGACCAGACTGGCTTTATGCTCTCCTGAGTGCTAGAATTAAAGGCGTGCACTACTAGAACCAGGTAGTGTTTGGTTTTATCCAAGGCCCTTAGACTACTGGTTCTTTTTTGTCATTTTGTCATCTGAGCAGTGCTGTGCATGTGTTCCATCTCTTGGAGTGGCCCTTAAGTCAAATCAGATGTTGGTTGGTTACTACTATAACCATGAGTTCACTATTGCACTAGTGTATCTCAAGGGAGAATACCATTCTAGATCAAAGAATTTGTGGCTGGTTTGGTGTTCATGATTTGCCTTTTGTAGTTCCTTTGTGTAGATCAACCTACAGTCTTGGCAACAGCCTGGGTTGCCTGTATTTTCCCATGAGACTCTGTCCAACAACTCTTTAGGCATAAACCAAACCCAATACTGGAAGCTTCGTTTGGTGACAAGGGATATTTAGGTGGGGCTCTGTTTCAAATTTGAATTTTTGAAGTTGCTTGAGTAACAAATCCTTCAGTATTTTATTCCATTAACATGCATTATGAATTCTAATAGTAGGCATTGAAAACTACAGTATTCTCGGTTGGGTGCGAAATATGCTTTTCTTTAGCTTTAAAGTGTACAATTCTGATTCATATTCATGACTGTGTTTCTTCTCTTCCTTAAAAACCATAAGAAACTTTTGTTCCTCGTATATCCCATTGTAGGATGTTCCTGAAAATATCTCACTGCATTATCAAAAGGAAAACATCCCAAAACAGCTGATGAAAGGAAATATTATTTGACATTGGTATTTTTTCTTTTTCTTTTTAAACAACCTTATTTTACATACTAATTATAGTTCCCTCTCCCTCCTTTGTTCGCACTTCCCCATCTTCTTTCCACCCCACACCCATCCACTCTTCAGAGAGGGTAAGTCCTGCTATGGAGAGTCAAGAAAGTCTGTAACATCACTTGAGGTAGGACCAAGATCCTCCCCCTTGTATCTAGGCTGAGCAAGGTATCCCTCATTAGGGAATGGGCTCCTAAGAGCCAGTTCATGCACTAGGGGTAAATACTGGTTCCACCGCCCATCTCCCCACAAACTGCCCAAGCCACACAATTGTCACCCACATTCAGAGGGCCTTATTCCATCATATGGAGGTTCTCTAGCTGTCAGTCCGGAGCCAGTGAGTTCCCAATAGCTCAGGTCAGCCGTTTCTGTGTATTTCCCCACCATGGTCTTGGCCCTTTTGTTCTTAATATCACTCCTCTCTCTCTGTGACTAGACTCTAAGAATTCAGCTCAGTGCTTAGCTATTGATCTTGCATCTGTTTCCTATGATGACAGTTAAGGTAGTCAATCTATTACAGGGGAAGGGCATTTAGGTACCCTCCTTACTATTGCTCAGATTCTTAGCTGGGGTCATCTTTTTGGATTGCTGAGAATTTCCCTAGTGCCTGGTTTCTTGTTAACCCCATTGTGGCTCTCTCTTTCATGGTATCTCTTTCCTTGATCTCCCTCTCTGTCCTTCACCCAACCAACCTGCCCCATTTCTCATGTTGTCCTCCTTACTCCCCCTCTCCCCTCCCCATTTCTCTACCACTCTCTCTCATTCCCCTACAATACCACTTTACTAAAACGATCTTATCTACTTCCTCTTCCCAGGGGAACCCATGTATGTCTCTCTTATTTTAAAATGTCATACTTACAATTACTCTGAAAATAATCTTCTGTACCACTGATGATGCTAAGTGAATGATGTCGGTGTCTACACACCACTGCTGAGAAGTTACCTCTCGATTCCTGGCCCCTCTGCAACTTCCTGTCAGTTAGAAATTGGTGACTCACCTTTTAAGTATGATTCAACTTTCTTGACTGTGGGAAAGTTGGAGGGTGTGTTTCAAAGGACTTTACTCAGGGAAAGGAGAGCACAAAAGGGAAGCTCATCAGAGCTCTGTTTAAACACACCTGTAGGCTCATACCTGCTACTGCATATTGACAAGGGTAAGCAGAATAGGAGTCATTTTCAAAAAGCAAAACAGGGAGTTGCTTATTTGCAGAAGACTTTCAAAGTTACAAATTCAGACCAGTGTATGTGTGTGTTGGGGTGTGCAAGCATGCACACATACGCATGTGTGTTTGTGAGTTGTGTAGGAGGGTGTATGTGGGATGCATGCATTTGAGTGTGAAGGTATATTAAACTCTGGTAGCCCATGGAGCAGACAGAACTTACTAACAGCTGTCTGTGCCTCTTTTACTCATTTTGTTTCAAGGCCTTTTTCTCCTGTGACAAGAAACTATGGCCCAATGAGTGATCTCCCCAGTCCCAGAACAAGCTTTCACAGTTTTTAGCTTTTTAGGAGGGATGCATAGAGGGAAATAGACTCTCTTACACAGAGAAAAGATCTATCAATCATCTCCACAATTTTAGAAATACTACTGGGCTACTGCACAATGCCTAAAGGTCGTGATTCTTGCTGCCCATCTGCTACTAAGCAGGAAAAGAACAAATAGTAGTACCTTCCAGAGAATGACAAGATAGCTCCTCCCCCATCACATTAGGGTTCCACCTGAAAGCACTTCTGATAGTGATAGTGTGGTTGCGTGTTTTCTTCCCACCAACTGGCTATTCTCCAATCCTCCAGAAACCCACTAAGTCTCTCTATCAATTAACTAAATTCTGACACTAATTATCTGGATTTAGTACTGCATCCCAAAATTTAGGCCTCAGTTGCACAAATTACCCACACTTCAGCTGTCAGTTTTAAGTCTTGTAACAAGAAGATTTCTGACACAAATTCAAAGAGTTGCCACAACCTCCTCCTGAGGTTGGACACTGTATTAAAATGGCTTAGAGATCTCAGAAGAAATGCCACAAAGTGATTATACATTATGGAGATTGGCTGACAGTTACAAGGTACACAACTGAGGTCCAGAATCATGCAGAATATAGGATCTTCTTTCTTGAGGCCTTCTTGGTCTAAGACCAGTTCTTAAACCAGGGAAGCCCTTGAACCCTCAGAGAGGATTATCTGGAGGTTTCTTCATATAGGCATAATTTGTTATTGACTCAGCTTCTCTCAGTTCCAGAAATTGAGAGAGTGAGTTTGGGAGAAGTTTCTAGACCTCTGATCAAGACTCTTCCTTTCTGGAAATCATAAGCTATTAAAGGTCTGGCCAAATACCCTCTCAGGGGAACAAAAGAGGCCCTTTCCTTCTGAAGATTTCAGTGGGTTCAGGTGTTTCTCTGTGGAGCAGAGGGCTCCTTGTGACAATCTAGTCACTGGGGGAATGGAATCATTTCTATTGATGATTCTACAGATCTACAGTTGTACACTGACCATGACATATCATGGGAGGGGGCGATAGAAGTTTTAAAGGATCATTGGTTGGCCAGGTGGTTGTCTACAAATGGCAGGACGCTGGTGTAGACAGCTGTATTCCCTTGACCTCAGCAAGGTACTTCCTAGACTACCAGTGCCCAGCTGAGGGAGAACGTAGCAGGGAGAAAGCTCTCCATTGTCTTAAGCAAGATGTCCCCCCACACTAGATATTTCCACTACTAAACAATGATATTTACTATGTGAGCACAGCATCTACACACTGTATTATCTGGAATTGACGGTAAAATATTTAGGGGGAAGGGAAGAAGTAGTGAATGGGATGGAATTAGAGAACCATGTATGAAAGACTAAATTATTTTCTGCTTACATGCTCTTGTATTTGGACCATCTAATGAGAAGAGTTGCGGTGGAGACTCAGCCATAGAGCATGAACAGAATGCTGGCTGGCAACATTTAAGTCTACAGGGGTCTTATAAAGTCTGTATAAATAGATGAGACATTAATATCTCTGACATAGACTAAACTCTAAAATGTGTATGCCCTCCAATCTGTGTGTTCCTCAACATCTTTGCTTTCCTTTCCTTTTCTTTCTTCCCCTTTGGATACCCAAGCTGCATTTATTTTATCAGCTTAGTCCTGGGACTAAGCTACAGAGATTGCCAGTGGAGACAGATGCAGACAGACAAGTAGGAAAAACTATCCTTCAGAATGTCACTTCAGTCTTTCAAGCCTTCATGAAAAGAACAAGTTAATGTTGTTTATTCCTCTATTCATTACAAATCCCCCAACTTTTCCCAGGTTTTAGTCTGCTTGTTGCCAAATAATTATCACTTAAAAGGAACCTCCAACCTGCTTGTTTATATATTTTTTTTTTTATTTCTGCTTGTCTCAGTGAGTCACACTCCAAAGAGGGTGAAGCAATGCTTATCTGCTGAATCAGCAGCTTGCCTCTTCAGAGTCTCATGACTTCCTTGGAGTTAGTGTGCAACCTGTATCATAAGCTGACAGTCATCTTTCTATTAGCCTCTAACTATATAATCTCCTACTCATTTTCTCTGTAAGATGGGGAATTCCCAAAAGTACTTTTGTAGATGTTGTTATTTTATTAAATCAGTCCAGGTCAACATGCACAAGTTCACATCTGTGACAAACAATTTCTCATAACACCAATGCTATGCAAAATGACTCTGTGCTAATTAAAAAACTGTATAAAATTGTGGATAATTATTTTTATATATTATTACTAACAGTGATTTAGAAAATTATGATGACTTTTCATATGTAACCAGATTGAGGTGACCTCTAAGAGCGGATGGGTTTGTGAGACTCTTGAAAAAAGCAATTGCTAAATGATTTTGCACAACAAAAATACAAAGCTATGGACTTATACATGAGCAAAGTATTGGCTCAGGTTGCCTTCTGTGTCTCTACAAGACCTATGGAGCTAAATGATATCTTGTGTCATTGTGTTTTTCTTTTTATTTCTTCTCTGTCAACTGTCATACCTCTAGCATTGTGTATCAAGAAATTCAATTCCATTTCCAACTCATTGCCTTGCTTTTCTCAATTGTGCTTATCATCGTCTTGGTCCATTTACAAAGGAAGTACCCAGAAGTTGATGAAGGCGGTATTGCTAACGCAGTCTTCTTGTGCCTTCCTTTTGTTCCTCAATGTTGTCTTCATTATATTATTTTTATCTATTTCTTAAGGTCATCTCTTATTTGAATTTTTCCTGTTTTACTACACTTTGTGATCTGAAAGGATGGAGAAAATGTATAAAAATACAATCTACAAAATTAGTTTTACTAGTGTGTTATTTTTTCAGAAAATCATTTCTTATCTAATTTTTAAAATGTTTGTGGGATTGTTCTATTTTCCCTCCCCAGGAAAATCCATGCATCTCACTTTAACTCTCCTAGCTACCTAGCTAGTAGAGATCTCCTGGGTAACCTGGGAGCAGAAGGGAGGGGGATGGAGGTATGGGAGCATGAGGAATCTGGTTTGGTGAGTTGGGGCCAGGATAGACAAGAATAATGAAAGAGACATGTTTCATTATTGGATTCATCTGTGAATTGGTTGCGAAGAAACCTGGTGCCAGGTAAACTCCCAGGAATCCAAAAGAATGACCCCAGCTAAGACTCCTAGCGATAGTGGAGAGGTACTTGACCTGGCTATCTCCTGCAATCAGATTGGGACTACTCTAATATCATCAGAGAGCATTCATCCAGCAACTGATGGAAGCAGATATAGAGCACTGGGAATTCTGTTGAATAGAGAGAGGAAGGATTATATGAGTCAGGGCGGTCAAGGTCATGATGAGGAATCCAGAGAGACAGCTGACCTGAGTTCCTGGGAGCACACCAACTATGGACCAACAGCTAAGGACCCTGCGTGAGACCGACCTAGGACCTTGGGCTGTTTGTGAGGCTCCAATTAGTGGGATTAGTACCTGTCCCTGGCACTTGGCCTTGCTTTTGTGAACCCATTCCTCATGCTGGGTTGCTTTGCCCAGCCTTGATGCAAGAGGAGGAGCTTAATCATATTTCAACCCGATATGGACTGCCATGGGAGGTTTACCCATTTCTAAATGGAAACAGAGGAGGTGGAGTGGATGCATGCAAGGGCAGGGGTAAAAGGGAGAAGGGGAAGAAAGGAAAAAAAATTATTTCTTTAATTATGTTCTTGAATGGAAAAAATAAAACAAAACAAAACAAAAAAAATAAACCACGATTGGAAAGTAAAAAAAAAAAAAAAAAAAAAAAAAAAAAAAAAAAAAAAAAAAAAAAAAAAAAAAAAAAATGGAAAAAAAAAAAAAAAAAAAAAAAAAAAAGGGAGGTAGAGGGAGGGAATGGGAGGAGAGGATGAAAGGGAAACTATGGTCAGTATTTAAAATAAATAAAAAAACTCACTGGTAATAAACAAACAAAATTCTCTTGTTCTTTAAAATCATGAGAATAATTCCAGGTACAATTTCTAATTTTAGAAGTTGCATTTGTTATTCTTTTACTAGATTTAAAAAAGGCATATTATTATTACTATAATGATGGTATATGCCTGTGTATGTGCCACTTTGCACATATGGAAGTCAAAGAACTGCTTATCATTTTAGCATGGGTTCCAGGGACTAATGTCAGCTCATTAGGGTTTCCAAGCAAACACTCTTACCTGACAAGACAGCTTAGAAGTCCTGAGATTCTATTGAATTTCAAAGGCTGTACAAAGGATATATGCAGGGAACAGTTGCTTTCAGAGATTCTGGGATATTTCCTGAACTATGTAAAAGCCCATCTAAGTGACAGAATATGAGGAAAGGGTTGTTCCACCTCCCCAACATTTCCTTTTCAGTGCTTATGTTCTTTCTTCTTCTTTTCCATCTTTTCTATCATGTTGTTGTACATCTTCCAAGTCAGGCATTTTAAGTAGACAAAACAGGTTCTACAACATGATTTAATTAACTTTTGGTATATAATTATTTCAATATTTAATTTCTATCTTCAAATGAAAGAATTGAGATGTAATCAGTGGACCCACAAAGTAGTGCGTGATCCCTCTAATTTTAATGCCAAGACCACAGGCCAAAAGTAGCCTGTTGGGACTGAAGACTGGCAATTTGCCAAGTGGCCTTTCCTTTTATCTAACTGGTGAATGAACAAAGTTACCATGCAAGATGATTCTGGAAAGTCTCAGAGGTCCTACATGTGCAGTATAAGCAACAGTTTTAATATTGAGCAAAAATTTCAGGAATCAAGATTACCTTCAAGGGGGAAGCTGATCCATTATTCAAACTTGCACGTATTAAGTATCTTGTGGGAGAGTATGCTACATGAAAAAAAGATGAAGAAAATGCTTGCTTTAGTGAAATTATACCTAGGAATTGTTAAATATAATTGATCAATAAAGGCAACCACAGGTCTCATGTAGAACATAATAAAGACATTATTGAAGGATATCCAAAGGACTTTCTATTCAGGCTTGGAGCTGTACTATGTATCAGCCTGCATTCCAAAACTTACATGAGACATCTCTATCAACCTGTAAGGTAATCCCTAGCTGAGTAAGAAGTGTCTTCTCTTGTTGGAAGCAGTTCAGTAACATCTCAGTTTTAGTTCTGGATATATTTGTCATTGGAATAATATTGAATATAATTTGTATTTTCAATAGAGTTACTTGACATTGAAGTCAAGTCAGGTTCAGTAGTGCTAGGGATGAACTTAAGAACTTATAATTGTATTTGATATTATATATAAAATTATATTTATTATAAAACTAAAATAAGACACATAAATATAGTTCATGGAGCTAAATCTGCAATAGAAATATTTTAGAGCTAAATATATGTAATATATTCACATATAAATATTCCATATACATATATATGCAATATGGAGAGAGATTCATGTATAAAACTATTCCAAATTCAGGATATAATTATCAGAATTAGGATCAGCATTGGTATGCAGACATACATAATGTGTACAGGCATGTATAGAAACAGCAGGTTACACATATAGTCTAGTCACTCATGAACAGCCAGCCATTTCTTGTGTCACATTGAGCAAATGTCTTCAGTTGTTGCTTGTGCGTGTAGTAAGGTGGGATGTGACAATAGCTAACTACAAGGTGGAATCATGGTGAGGATAAGTGTGTTATCACAAAGCTCTTCCATTTACTGTTGCCTTACTGATTTGATTTCCTTCCACTATCACACACCATATCCAACCAATTCTATGCTGCTCACAGTCAGGTTAAACATGCTTCATGCTTCTCATGTCAAGCTTTTGATTCTGTGATTCTGTTCACCTAGAGACCAACCTGCCACATCCATTGAAATCTCTCAGCTCGTCAGAGAAGGCTTTTGTGGCCAGTCTATCTGGATATGGATCTACTTTTTCATGTACTCAGCCTGGCTTTACTTCTAGTTCCCTTTAACTGGATTGTATTTAAGCTGGGTTAGTGGTCTTTCTGTCATTCAGACATGATCTCCATACAGAGCTGGCAAGGTGGCAGTTGGGAAAATCTTTGCTTTGTAAACATCAGGACTGCAGGTCAGTCTCTAGAATCCATGTGAAAAACCCAGGTTGTTAGAATGTCCTTGCTGTCCTAGGACTTCAGAGGAAGAGACAGATGGGTCAGTTTAGCCTACACAGTGATGCTAGAACAGGGGAAGTAGCTGTCTCAAATATGGATGACCCTTGGCACACATTTACCCTTAATATCCGTGTACATGTGCATATATACTACACACACACACACACACACACACACACACACAAGAGTGGCAAGAAACTACAAGAAAGAGATCTTCAAGGACAGTATCCTTTGCTGTTTGTTCATAAGTTTGCAGCATCTGGATGGCATCTGGAATTATCTGATAGTAAGTCTGATGTACACTGGAAGAAAAAAGTAAATGCTTATGAATTCCTTAGCATAGTTGTTTAACAAAAAATGACTCAAAATGTGCGTCTATACTTGTGATCAGTATTATAATAATAGGTTATAATAGTATAATATTTATTATATTTCATATTATATTATTATAATAAATTGATGCACATGGTGCTGAATTACAGGATGAGTACTGCATTTGATAATTTCTGTAATATTCTCTTCTTTATCTTTTTCTCTGTACTCTAATTTAGTGCTCATCTTTGTTGCTTGTTTATTTGTTTTTCCAAAGCAGACCATTGAATCAATATGTTGGACTGGATTTCCTTCTTTGTTTCTGTTTTAACTTTTTTGTGTTTATGGGTGTCTGTTTTGCATACATCCATGTCTTTGTACTATGTGCATGCAAAGTACACACCGAAACCTCAAGAGGGCTTCAGATCCCCTGCAATTTGTGTTACAGACAGATGTGACCTTCCATGCAGATCCTTGGAATCAAATCAGAGTCCTTTGGAAGAACAGATAGCGCTCTAAAGTGCTGATCCCTCTTCCCAACTTGGCAAAGGTGTTTTACTTCAGAGAATGAATGCCCCTGGTTCTGATTTCTTCCAAGGCAAATGTGTGGCAACTCCTTTGAATTCTCAGCTTTTTGATTCTGGTATAGTTTCTAACTAATAAGACTCATTGCAGCCAAAATTCTTCTATTTACTAAGAAAAACACAGCATGAAAACCTACATAGTTGCTCTATAAACTACATATTCTCTTTTCTTTAGCATATCCACTGCTAGTCTGTAGCCATCAGTAATCTGATATGGAAAAATCTGATATAATGGTGAGGAGAATAGTCTATGTGATTTATCAATATAACCCTTCTATCACAAGAGTAAGATAAGATGTTTAGACTATATTGATGAAATATATAGCTATATACTTAGGTTGGCTGTTAAAATTAGTCTTTCCTTTAATTTTTCTAACTGGTATTTTCATGTGTCTAAAATTTCTTGCTCCCAGTAGTAATTTGACTTTTTAAAGTTTTGACATTAACAGATGATTTTATAACCATTTTTCAGGTTCTACTAATTTAGTTTACTATTGTGCTTGGCTATAATTTCTTTAAAAATTTTTGTGTATTAATTTTAAATTATTAATTTTCTATTATCTGAAAAAATATACACTTAATGCTAATAGTGCATATAAAGAACTATATTTCCTAGTTCTTTTTCTACATTTTGAGGCAGTGTATTTTCTTCACGTGTTTTGTTATGCTGTTCACTACCAGTTGGGACTTCTACAAATGCCTAGACAAGGCTTTCAAAAATGTAAGTGTGCAAACTTTATTTTAGGTTTCCTTACTTTGTCCATATCCTTGTTCTGGTCTACAGTGGCAGTAACTACATCATACTTTTTACGTTCTATCCATGAAACCTGGCTGTGAAAGCAAGAATTCAGACACCATTCCACAGGAGGGATGCTGAGAGTCTGTTCCTTTGCAAATTTGTTTCTATGACCACCAGACACGCGGAATATCAGTCACAATGAAATTGTGACAAATAGTGGGCCTTCATTGAATTCTGCAAAATCTAGATTCTAACTACTCTAGTCTTCCGGAAGGCTCCATCATGGGGAACTTATTCTGCTCCCTACATTTGCTATACTGTCCAGCTGCTCTGCTTTCTCCCATGCTCTCAGTTTGGAAGGTGTTTGCCTTGATTGTACTTGTTAACATTTCTTCTATGAAAGGAATTTTTTTCATCAAGATCATCTTGGTCACACATATTCCTAACTACTCAGTTCAAAATTCATGCATCTCACTTCCTGGCACCCGTGAGCTCCTAGTTACCATTATCTCTGAGTCAGGTGCTTTTTTTCCTTTTCTTGCCATTGCTATGCATAGATTGGACTGCACATTAATATAGCTGATGGTAGATAATTTCTTGAATTCTGTTCATAAAGTCTCCAAATCAAATCATGACTTACCATGATTAAACTATCACTATTAGTTGTGTCTCTGAATTTACTTCCACCCTTGGGGGAATGGGAATATAATGGATAAGTGAATTTTTTAGTATAACTGACAACCTGGATTTCAGGGAGAAGAACTGTGTCAGATCATTTGAACACAACTTTGGGTCAATGGGCAGGAAGATGACCTTTCTGGTCTCGTGTGTGCTCTCATCTTCATGAGGACTCTCAGTAAGCCCGTGAACAGTACAAGGGTATCATGCTGGCTGAGATCACAATTTTGTATTAGCTTCTCTTTTGTTTGTTGATGATTTCTACTGCAGAAGGATTGTGGAGGACTCTAACATTTCATTCTGCTTTGGAGGAGAGAAAATGAAATTGTGTGGTGATTTTCAACGTTTTCTTCTTTAGGGTTCACCTCTCTCACTCAAGAAAGACCTGAAGTGAGATTTCATGATATGACAATTAAGAAGATATTTCTGGAAGTGAGGATAACATATGTGAAG
This sequence comes from Ondatra zibethicus, assembly GCA_004026605.1. Taxonomy (NCBI): domain Eukaryota; kingdom Metazoa; phylum Chordata; class Mammalia; order Rodentia; family Cricetidae; genus Ondatra; species Ondatra zibethicus. The sequence continues at coordinate 31,437 of PVIU01018043.1, forward strand.
AAAGGAAAAATACCCAGCTCCTCGGGAGTATAGATGCCATTACTAGCAGATTTCAGAGGTATCACAGCAAGAGCATGGATCTTTTATGTCTTTGAGAGATCCGACTCATTAGTGCCTCTCTGTTTGCAGATGAGGCAGCTTCATATTGCAGAGGGCCCAGAAGGGCGTCAGGGGGCAGCATGCACTGGATTCCTTGAGAGTTGAATGAGAGGGAGGAACTCACAATCAGTGACTGTGATTACAAAGAAATCCCAGGATGGTGGGGAGTTCTAGAAATGTGCTTGGGACAAGCTTCCATGCTCCTATGGGAAAGTTTCTGCTTAGAATTCTGGCTCAAGAAAAGTAGGTGACAGGAATTGTGTACCTCAAGCACTCGCAAAAAACTGGTATGTAGTGTGCAGAACACTTATAGTAAAATAATGTCTAACAACACCCTCACAACATCCTGTTTTCTTATCATGCACCAACTGTTTGTATGCCTGATACTGTAACATGTTCCACATCTTGGCCTTGGTGTACGTGCACACACGCTCACATACATGCACACACACACGTACACAATGTAACTTTTCTTATAGCACTACTGTCCTGGTCACTATCAGATCCTCAAGCAAAATTGCTTTTAAATTAGCTGTGTTTACACAATGCTGATTGAACAATATATGCCCTTAAAAAAGCAATCATTATGCCTATATGTAGAAAACTTTCAAATAAAACCAAACCAAGAAATTATTTTCCTATACTTATGAAATATAGATATGCTTGCATGTCAGCGTTTCAGTTCATCCTAAACATGGTTTAGGAACCACAACCAGGTATACTCTGGGCACTGATTGCTACATAAGCTATTTAGATAAATATAAATTATCCCACTATATAAAAATATGTATATTTGTGCAATGAATATATATTTATATCCATATACACTTGAACTATAATATTTTGGTTTACCTATGGTTCATTTATTTGTTTGACTTAATACACTGTCCTATCAATATAGCTCGGTACATACAATAAATTTTTTAGACAAAGGTTCTATTTTTACCTGGAGTAACTATTGTTATTATTAATTATTATTAAAGCAGTTTGTTTCAGTAACTGGAGCAAGACAAAAGAGCCTCATTCACTAGACCAGCCTAATGGATAGCTAAATTCTGCAGATTATTTGCAAGTGAGTCAGCCTATTTACCAAGATAATTCGACTTGCAAATTAGTCATGTAGAAAAATTGAGTTGGCGAAGATAGAGTAGGCACATTTGCCCTAAAAATAGACACACTATGCTTGTTCCTAAACCAGTACAGTAGCAGCACACATAAGGAGACACAGTGAGGCAGCAAGAAACATTTTTTCCCTCTTACTCAAATGATCAATTCCTCTCCCTGATCAAGCTGAGCACGCATTGCCAGGCATCTGTGCCAGCTTCTCTCTGCTCTGGAGAATCCACCATGGCCCATGCTAATGACTCAGGCACTAGCAGCACCAATTGCTCCGGTTCCCCTTTTGCTTTTTGCATTACTGACATTTCCTTCTTCCAGCTTGGGAGTCGCAGCTGCAGGAATAGAGCTGCAGTGTATTTCTGGCCACTGTCTCCTTAAAATGGCATCTCTGAGCTGGTGTGAGAAAGTAGACATGCTAGTTCACAAGCATAAGAAATGGAAGCCATTTAGAACCTGGTTAAGGGTATTAAGTAAAATCCTTTGAAAAAATGTATTGTGTTTGGCTGCAAGGTTGGAACACAGTGTTCCCCTTGTATCTTTCAGGGTGTGCACTGTGCCTAAAGCTTGTTGGACACAGGTGTCACTCCTTTCCAGAGTGATGTCTAGTGAGATACTGGCTTCCATGACATCATTGCGGATCTTACTTTCCTCTTGTAGTGACAATGAATTCAGATTATCTGTTTTAATTTTTTTTTTTTCTATTTTCAAATTTCCAGTATGGTAGGCAGTTAACAGTAGCTAAGTGCCAACAGTTCTTGAAGTGGAGAGGTCATGCCCATCCTTGCAGTAGTGGTTTCGAATCATACCTTGAAGTAAAAAGGATTGTAACAAGTGTGTCTAAAGAAAGCAAAATGAGTGGAGGACATGTCATGACTCTGTATATGCGCAATACATTTCTTTATGATAGCGGAAGGTTCCTGACTACGAAGACTGGCACTTCCTGTGGAAAGGCACTGTTTCTATGGTGTGACCTTATGCAGTACTCAGAAAACTATGGCTCTCTTAGGGTGCAGCATGATTGCTTGAAACGCACAGAGGCTAGAGCTCATTAATGAGGCAGCTTCAGAAAATTACCCTCACTGTGGATATGCTTGCATATTGCTGGACCAAAATACCAAAATTTGCATGTGTTTTTCCAGCTGTGCTTGTTTTTTTTTAATTTAAAAGATCAGCTGCAGAAAAAAATTATGATCACATTCTCAAATTAGGAGATGGCCCCAGATCCCCGATTATACCGGGAGGCTGAGTCATTTCACAGAGTAACTTCCTGTCATTTCTTGCCTCCACTGCACCCTCTACTCAGTTTCAAGCTTGGTAATCAATTTTCTTTATACACTGTGGGAAGACTTGGGTACAAACCGTGAGAATATACATCTATTAAATAAATAGGTGGTCACGATCTTTCTAACTTAGCCATATGCGTATAGGTGTAATACTGTGTATACAACTTATTTCATTTTATGATTGAACAATAGAGATGTGTTGAGGATAGAAAACAGGATACAGGTGATACTAACACTTCCTTGCATTTATCATCTACCTTGAAATGGGCAAATGTTAGGTACATCATCACATTTGAACATCTCAACCCAGTGCAGAAATAACTCTCTCCAGTTGAGGTATCTCATGAAAAAGGAAGTTATATGCCCTGTGGTTATGCTGGATCACATATAATCAAACACTCTTCTAACTGCTTCAACAAGGAGATTGTTCATAAGAAAAGCACACTCAGTCTTTAGGCGTTTCTACTAGGAGCCTAGAAACATTCATCTGTGACTAAAGACATCCTGCCATGATTTAAAATTTGAATCTCTTATCAATTTCCCTTTGCATGAATTCATGTAATTTTCCCTGAGATGTCCAATTTGAGAAACATAAAGTTGTAGTAAGGAAGCATCAAGTTAGTTCCCGGCTGCATAGTCCCGAAACAATCACACAGAAACTTTATTATTTAAATCACTGCTTGGCCCATTAGCTCTAGCTTCTTATTGGCTAACTCTTACATCTTAATTTAACCAATTTCTATTAATCTGTGTATTGCCACATGGCAGTGGCTTACTGGGTAAAGTTCTGGCATATGTGTCCGGCAAAGCTACATGGCTTCTCCCGACTCTGCCTCCTTTCTCCCAGCATTCAGTTTAGTTTTCACCACGTAGCTCTGTTACCCTACAGCTCTGCTATAGGCCCAAAGCAGTTCCTTTATTAACCAATGATATTCACAGCATACAGAGGGGAATCCCACATCATAAAGTATGGATATAACTTATGATTTGCAGTGTGCACCGAATGCATATATTGAATCTGAGGAAGAGCCTATAGTGATGAAGGCATATTCTGTCATAAAACATGACCAATTAGAGAGGGGCAGGGGTGGGGGAAAGGAGGAAAAGATTTTTAGAAAATATCTGGGTGTCTCTAGATGGGTCACTTGGGAACAGTAGATTTTCTAGGAAGAAATTGGAAACACTATTCGATGGGCTTCATTCTGCCAAATTCATAAAGGAATGGAGTCAGGAGATGTGAGCTCAACAGCATAGAAGGGGAACATTTGCAACAGCTCAGTCATATGGAAATCAAACCATCTATCACTGTGTTGCTGGCAAGAACATAAAGGCATATGCTACCGAGTAGAAGAGTGAATTGGCAGGACTATTGCTTTTCATATCTGTGAATCTGCACTATAAATGACAATTCATGGTAACTAGAGAAAGTTTCTGAAAATAGCCTAAATGCTGCTATGAATGCAATGGGAACCACACTCTATAGGTCAGAAGCAGCATTCAGTCATGTAGCAGTGTATAGGCAAAGGATTTAGTGAGTAAAAACTACTGTTGTATAAAAGCACAGATTTCTGGGTTGTGTTCAGACATGCAGCTTGAAACCTACTTCAAAGCCCAGGCTCTGCATAACATGTGGGTTCAAGTGAAAATGTGCATAATTTAGGATATGATAGAAATCTGGGAAAAGTATATGGCAGCCAAAAATACATGCATTGCAGAAATGCATTCAAGAAATATCTGGCAGAAAACAAAGAAATCTTGGCTTTGCTAAAAATTAAGATATTAATAATTTTAGGGAGCTGCAGATAATCTTCCTCATGAATGTTATTTCCCCACAGATAAATAGAGCAATGGTTGTATTGCCTGCATAAAGTACAGTTGTATTTTTCGGTTTTGGTTTTATTGACACTTCTCCCCTTTTGTTGGTATATCAGGGTCCAGGCCAAAACTTATGTTCTTCATATTAATACAATTTGAACTAGAAGACAAGAATGGAATTAGGCATTTAAATATAAGGAACATGCATATTCCACACATATCTTAGTAATGCATTAAATACCTTCACTATTATGATGTTAACTCAACATTTTGGTTACTTTTTAAGTCATAAATATAAAGTAACATAATATCTCTATGCACAATAGGAATGATACAAAATAATGATATTTGTCTCAGAAATATTCAGGAATTTAAATTTATTTCAGAATTATTTGATAAGATATGAACTTCAGAGACAAATTAATCCAGGTCATGTTTATGATCTGCTATTGTACAAATTAAGGGCAACATTGATAGCTCTAATAGCAGAAAACATTGATAATGAATTAATTATTTAAAGTGTGTGAGTAATATTTTCAGTATAGCCTTCATATTGTGGCCATTGTATTATGGTCAAAAGTAAAAGTCTTATGTTCAAAAACTTTTGCATTTTGCCATCAAAGTGACTTTTATAATTTGATTCCTTTTCAGATACCAAAACCGTCAATTTTTCTTTTTGAAAAGATGATTAAATTATGTTCATTTTTGTATAGCAATGGTTCAGAATTAATTCAAGATTGTTCCTCATGGATAACTGTACTGATTTTATATTTGTCCACCATCATTAAATTTTCAGACATGCAGATACTTATTAATGACTGATACTTGATTCTTGACCACATTGCACATGTGCTCTTGGAAGCTTCAACACTGTCCTGAATGGGAACATGTATTAGCTTCCTGCAAAACTAGATGATATATTTAAATGGCAGAGAAAGTACCATTTCTGCTTTGAATAACAAAGAGATGGTTCCATTTTTCTCACTGTGTTTATAATGTATGACTACAGCTTTATTCCATTTTTATGAAATAACAACATTGATGACAGCACCAGCCTCACCTTTCAATTCCCCAATTTCTCAAATCTAGAATTACCAATTTCCTTTATTAAATGGCTTTCTACAAGCCTCTTCAATCTGAAACTATTTCCATTAAGACATCAGGCTACTACCTTTTTCATAATCGACATTATTCATCTTGATTATTTTATAGGGCATAAACATTTTTCAAGGTGAACCTGAATTATTCTAGCTGTCTTATCCTCTCTCCATTTTTCTGCACTTTGATTTTGGGAATACAAGTGTAGTTTCTCCAAAGAAGCTCAGTCAGATGGAAGGTCACTTGCTCTTTGAATTCAGTGCTTTGTGTTTCTACAAAACAGTCCTAATTAAAAAGCCAAGGACAGCGAAGAGCTGTCTGTAGTTCCCAATATGGCAACTGTTGTCTGTAAGGGTTCTGAGGCTAATGGTATCAAAATGCTTTTGATGAAAAGCTATTTATTGTGGTTATGATCATTTTATAATTACCCAAATTCATGTTCCCTCTCAAAAGTTATTTTCTATTCCCTGCCCTCTTTCCTTTGAAAAGGCAATTGAATCTATAATCATTGCTTGCTGCATGCCTTTCTCATGTGCCCTTGAGGGCAGATCTCTCAGAACATGGAATCTCAAGTTTTTCCTTTCCATCTCTGTTTCTCGGGAATTGGCAAATTTCATAGTACACATTAAGTATTCTATGAATAAAGAAAAAGCAAATGAAATTAAATTAATACTTTGGTCCTGATCTGCAATTAATTTCTAAAATAATCATTAATAAAATAGTACTAAACCTCTTAGGTTGTTTATCCCATTTATGTACCACATTAAAATATAAATTATTATTTCAAATTATACTTTCTATAATGTTTTTTAAAAAATTATTAATAATGGTGCCCCATATATTTAATTGTGTTGTTTATATTTGTGGTTTCAAGATGGGGAGGATAATTTTCCAAAATGTTTCCACTTACAAAATTCTTTTTCCTCAGGCGTTGCATTCATAATAAGCAGGTTTTTTTTTTATGTCAGGAGTATACAAAATGTCTTAGGTAGTTACTGAAGCATTTATTCATCTAAGCAAGTACACAAGTCTTAGTATATCACTCTTTTAGCATCTGTGTACAAAATTGTCCTTCATGTGATTTAGATAAATAGGAATCAGAAAGTATATATAGAATAATATTAATTCTTGTGTGAAGGCATAAGTGTAATTTTACTTATATATGTAGGACAACATATATCAAAATTTTCATTAGTAGGACGAAATTTAAGCAGAGCTCAAACACCATGTGTTTGTATTAGGTTTCTGTAACCACAAGGAAAAAGTGACAATTCAGTAAAGTCTTCTCTGAATATTAAATATACCTTTAAACCAGAAGTTAAATTATCCTATAAGGAACCAAATTACTCTATGGAATCTTTCATTGCAAAGGAAGACAGATGCATAAGCATATAAATGTCCTGTCATTGAGAATACTTGGACTTAATGAATATTATCTTTCAAGAGTAGTTCATTTATGTTCATTTTCTTTGGTCAATCAAATTAGTAGGATGAAATGCCTTACCTTTGTCTAGTTTTCACACATCATTCATTCCTTAAAGCAGAAATGGCTCCGGATGTTAGTAATTACCTCTGAAGGAGTGTTTATAGACCAGTATGCCATGGAACATTCACTGGCAGGTTTAAATAGATGTCTAATGCCAAAGTGTTCAAAATTTTAGACACTGAAGTGTGTCTGGGATATCCTGATGTGATGCTCACTGTAGAAAGAATAAACTCAAGAGCACTTCTGTGTTGCTAGGTACTGGCCTACACCCAATAAGCATCATCATATGCAACTTTGAGCATGCTCACATAAAAGTATTAAAACTTTGTGCTGCTCAGGACTTGTGATTGTTAAGATAAATATATCAATATATTTGCTTTTTGTAAAACTAAATTTAAAACTGAATTTAGAATGTTTTGCACTGGGCTCTCCCAGCAATTTCTTAATGGAAAAATTTCATTGAGTAGCTGATAGATGACTTATAAACAATGATAGCCATGTGTTATCACTATACATACATTCTTAACACATATTAGACTCTATAGCATATATTTTACATTAGTGTATAAACATCTGTAAGTACACAAGAAATATTATATGTTATATAGTCACATAAAATGTACACTTTGTGGTTATATTTATATAGATTTGATGTGTAAGTAGATGTGTTTCAAGCAATTATATAATATAAAATTTACTCATATATCTCATGTATTTCTATTAAGAATCCATTTATATGTAAATATGTGTGAAAAAGACAAAATTGCCTATGCAATCTAACTTCATTATGAGGTTAGGAATGATTCTGCCTACATGGGCCAGACATTTCCAACACAAAGAGATAACATAAAAACATCTGAAAACACCTGTGAATTCTTTAGGTACAGTTCTGTCTTTCACAGAAATGAGTACATATTCATTCTGTTTTCATTTCTTCTTTTTTTATTAATAATATCTCTAGTTAAAATAATATTTCTTTTTAATATTTATTAATAATATCTCTGGTTAAATAATATTTCTTTTTTTATTTTGTCATTAATAATATCTAGTTAAATAATGTTTTGTTATTATTTTATTTTTATTTTTTCTTTTTTTAATATTCTTTTATTTTTCATTCAAAAAATTTACACTTCCTCCCCTTCTCCCAGTCCCCTCCCGCTCCCCACTAACCCTCCTCCCTACCCCTGCTTCCTTAAGAAGAGGCAGGGTACCCTGCCCTGTGGGAAGCCCAAGGCCCTCCCCACACCATTCCGGCCTAGGAAGGTGTGCATCCATATAGACTAGATTCCCAAAAAGCTAATACATGCAGAAGAGATAGGTCCCAGTGCCATTATCATTGGATTCTCAGTCAGCCCCCATTGACAGCCACATTCAGAGATTCCGGTTTGATCATATGCTCATTCAGTCCTGGTCCAGCTGGATTTGGTGAGCTCCCATTAGATCAGGCACACTGTCTCAGTTGGTGGACCAGCCTCTCCTGGTCCCAATTTCCTTGCTCATCTTCTCCCACCTTCTGCTCTTCAACTGGCCCTTGGGTGCTCAGTCCATTGCTCTGATGTGAATGTGGGTCTCTGTCTCTATCTCCATCCATCAGATGAAATTTCTATGGTGATGATCAAGATATTCATCAATGTGACTATGGGACAAAGCTAGATCAGGCACCATCTCCTCTGCTGCCCAAGTACCTAGCTGGGGACATCCCTGTGGACACCTGTGATCCCCTCTAGAGTCAAGACTCTTGCCAATCCTAAAATGACTCCCTTAATGTAAATATCTTATTCCCTTCTCCAATATACACCCTTCCTCCATCTCCACCCTCCCACTCCCCCAAGCTCTCCCCAGTCCATCCCTTCTCCCTTCTCCCTCCCTCTCTCCCTTTCACC